>APFE031406838.1:0-177258 GCA_000404065.3 Pinus taeda
ATATATATTTCTAACTACCACAATGAGTTGTGTTATAAAGCTCTAATAAGTGTTATGTTTGTTTTTATTTCAGCAGGATGTCATTGTAAACATTGCATTGAGCTATGTTATAAAGATCCACAGGCAGTGTGTTTTTTCATTAATTTGTTCATCATATGTGTCATAGAACACCAAGGACATTGCTCTCCCAAGTGGAATGATTTTGTAATAGCCTCTAGTTAAAGTTTCATGTAATAAAGGATAATAAAGTTAAAATAAGACCAAGGTCACGAGACATGTATTTCAAGTTAAATCTTGGGCAAACACTATAGTGGGAATCACTTTTGGTTTATCTATGGCTATGGAAAATGGCAAAGAAAAAGAGGTAACAAATGGCATTTAATTATGAAATAAAGGAAAATAGGAGAAAAGGAAGGTAAAGAGACACAAATTTGCATGCAATGGAAATTAGAGGAAAGTGAAGAAAATTAAGAGATAAATGATAAAAAGGCTTCAGAGAAACAATTCACAACTTTTGTTAGTTCTATTTTGGCTCCCTCTTTTCATTCTCTCTCTCGTACAGTCTTCAAAACTTAGAACATTCTTGGAGAACTTGGGCATTCACTTAGATTTGGAGAAAGGAAAGTATGAAAGAAATGGAAGGAAAAGAAAAAAACAAAGGATTGTGAAGGAAATCAAGGAGAAGGTTGGATAAAAAAATTCAACTGGAGGATTTTGCAGGTAATAGGTTGCATGTGTGATTTCCTTATTGAGGGGTGAATGCATGGTACATGCATTTGTTTATTTGGTTCATTTGTTGGCATTGACATGGTTTTCTCCTGCTTTGATAGTGGTTCCAGCCTTTCCTTTCAATTTCTTGGATAGCCATGGTGTGTTGGGATTCATCCTTGGTCCAGCTTTCGATTTCCACAACATTTTAGAACTAGGTGATGTGGTATAAGGAAAATTCCAAAGGGTTGTGGATAGAGATGTTTTTCTCTAGGAAGTCATTGAGAGGTGGGTGGAGACAAGAAAATTCCTCAAGGTGCGGTGAAGAACTTTTGAGGCATCCAAGCTTGGTTTAGTTTCACGATCTTTGGCCCAATATAGGCAAGATCACAGTAGCTTGAGTGTTGAGTTAGTTTAACCTCTATATTCCCTATTTGATTTTTTCTTGTTTTATCCCATGATATCCCATATTCATGCTTGGAATATGGCACGGTGGTTATTGGATAAAATAAATACTTGGTTCAACCAAAAATATGATCAGTTTGGATGTGGAAGTCCTTGACTTGGTCGTATTTTACATATGTTAATAGAAGTTATTTTCCTTATTGCGGCCTATGAGCACTTGTACTTGTTATCATGTTGATTTGATGGCTAGTTTTTCATGCTTAATATTCTGGATATTTGCTGGTTATAAGAATGGATCTATGATGTGCTCTGACTATGGCTCTTATTCATGATTCGATTGTAGGTTTTAACCCCGTACAGAAATTACCTGCATACGAATTCTAAATCACAGGAAAAATAAAAATGTGAGAGCATAACACATAAAACACATATACACAGAGATTTCCCACTGGATCTCAAAACCGAGACTACCAGCTTGATTTTTTTATTTATATTCCTTTCACTGTTACAATACATATTTATACATGCCAAAGCATCCAATACCATGGACCGAAAACCATTGCGTCCAAAACTATGGACCGAAAAACCATAGGTAGGTTCGCCCAACCTAATATAGGGTCCAAAAAAATATAACACAACCCAACATCGATAAGTATTTGAATGGTTGATGAATGCATGGGCTAACAAGTGTTGTTGCATCTAATTGAGAAGGAATTAGGCCTTCTTAGTGATTCTTAGATGAAGTTCAGATATTTAAGATCGTATATGCATTGATGACCTATCACTTATATGTTTACCATATGTTTGACGAAATGTCTAATGTGTACTAGGGAGTCTAGGTAAATTTCTTGCTTGAAGTTTGAATTTTTGGCATTGTGATCATCTGAATCATGATTATGGAAAGTTACAGGAAATTTTCAGCAGTGGCATGGAGGCCATCCCAAAAAAGGGACACATATCCTAGAACCACATGCACAAAATAAGGGATCTTCGGCCATAACAACACGCAAGAAAGCTTATGAGTGTTGTTGGAGCTTCATTACCACACATATGCAATGTTATGGGTGTAGTTTGGGAGTTTCTCTTGAGAAAATAGATCCATCTAAGAGACTGATCATCTAGGTTGGCTGTGAAGAGATTGATCACCTAGGTTGATTGTCAAGCTCGTCAGTGGTCTGCAACCCCTGAGGGAGGTCAACTAGTTGTAGGTTCGTAGGCCCCACTTCCATAACTGGAACTTGAAAGTTGGGTCATGTCATTGTAGCACTCAACTCATATTTACCCTAGAGAGCTTGTACAAGCGAGTAAATGTGGGAGGGTCATTTACAGTTCTCCATAATGGTAGTGGTGAAAGTGTAAAACCAACCCCTAGAAACTATGATGACCAACTTTTCTCTTGGATACCTCTATAAATATGATACATTACACTTCACACTCATTTATAATGTAAAATATAACTACATAAGCAATATTCTCTTGATGTCGGTGTTGATGTCCAACAAAAGAATGAACATATTTGATTACATGATAGAAATATAAGGTATTTCAATATGTAATAGCTAATAACAAATGGTTTCATGCTATAGATAAATAACATTATGTTGGAAACCAGACCAAGATTGAAATCAATGCACCACTTGGATATGATGACATGATATAGTTATATATCCCACTCATTGAAGATTACCAAATATGTTATCCACTACTCTTGGGAAAGGACAAAGATGAAGTGAATATGGATCAAGAATAGCCCCATTGCACAGGAAAATGTATATGAAGAGCCTTGAACACATGAAAAGATACCTAGATCACAAGTTTGAAAGCCTTTAAATATTGAAGAGTTGTGTGATTACTTCCCATAACGCATGATTTTGAGTTGTTCAAACAAAATATTATTGGTGGGGAGGACATAGAAAGGTTAAATAAGTTAAATTTCGAACATAAAATCAATAGTGGTGTATTTTTATAAACTATCATGAAAGAGTAAAGAAATAAGTTATCCTCAAGAAGTTTGTGAATAGATTCATCTTTAAATGCATATCTTTCAGCTCTGTCAAATTTGACCACATCCAAGAACATGTCTAGTACTCCCATTTAATCATTTAACCCTTTTGTTATGCCATATCTTAAAGAATTCATGGTGAGACCCAAACATGGATATGGTGGTAGGGGAATCATCATCCCCATAGTCCATTCCTTCATCCATGGGCACCAAGTTACTTTATACCTCCTTTTGTCTATAGGAAAATAAGATTTAGGCGGGGCAAGGTTACCATCATGAGAGCGGTAATTCTATTATTATGGCATATGTCATTAGCCCTAACTACTATTTTTTCTGGTGACTTTGTATTTTTTTATTATGGGTGGTTCACTTCATTTCCGCTATGGTTAGGAAGTCAACACCTATAAATTGAGCATTACAAATATTGTTATGTACATGAGAACCTAAAGGATAACACAACAATGTATTTATGACAATCTACAGATTATTGCTTCCATGATTACAAAACCTTCTCATTTGAAAAACAAAAGCTTCTTTGAAATTATCTTATTAAATATAAGCTTTAGTGACGCCATCAAAAAAGAAAAGATAAACATGATAATCTTCAAAATCTAATAAAATAATACTTTAATTAAGCATAAACTAAATTGAAATGAACTAAAAACTAAAATTAATTAGATTCCAAAAGTTCTTCTTTTGAAATTAAAGTAAATTAAATAATCATATTCCATTGGATATCTCATTGATGCTGATATCATTGGTTGATAATAAATATTCTAGTAAATTGAAATTATTTAAAATATATATAGCAAAAGGATCAAAGTTGCGTCTCTTTATCAAACATTTTGTTTTTTTAATAATAAATATTCTAGTAAATTGTGAATATTTAAAATATATATAGCAAAAGGATCAAATTTGCGTCTCTTTATCAAACATTTTTGTTTTTTTAATTGTTGACCACACAGGATGGAGTATCTCATAAAGTATTGATGTTGATATCATCAATGGTAATAAATAAAGATTGTGGTGGCTTTTTGTTAATTTATTGTAAATATTCAAGTCCATGCAACCTCGATCGCCTAGGCGTTCTACTATATCTTCCATCCATCCTTACTAGGAAGGCGAAGGCGAAGGAGTTGAAGATGAGATCGAGGAATGGAATTTTGAGTGCTAGTTGGAACACGGGACCAGGAGAATGCATAGGAGGGTTGGGTTTGTTGGTTAGGCTCGTGTCTCTTGGTTTTATTGCAATTCGCTTCAAATCCAAAATACATTCCTACTGTTCTGTTTTCCACACACAATCATCTTGGCACATCAGACATTTCTACTCTTTGCATCTTGGCACATCAAACAAATTTTACTCCTTTCCATTGCAAATATTATATAGGATGACCAATCTTTTAAAATCCTTTAATGAATCTACAACAATATCTTGCAAGTCCCTTAAATGATCTTATAGCTATCACATTCTTTGGAGTAGGGAAATTCATAATACCCTTGATCATTTCTACACTAATTGAGATTCTTAGATCTAAAACAACTATCCCAAATACTATACATTTGTCTTGGTTAGAAATTGCATTTACTAAACTTAGCATTTAAGTAATGTTTTCTTAATACTTATAAAACCAATCCAATATTTTGTTTTTGTGTTCTTCCTCAGACTTAGACTACATCATGATATCATCTATAAATACCAATACAAATATATCCATGTATTCCCTAAAGATGGTATTCATGAAACACATGAATGCAGTTGGTGTATTGGTAAGACCAAATGGTACCACTATAAATTCATAACGACCATATCTTTTTTTGAAATTTTTCTTATCAATATCATCATATTTCATTCTCACTTGATAGTATCTCAATGTCAAGTTGATTTTTTTGAAAAATATTTGTCCTCCTTTAATTGATAAACAAATAATAAATCTATGGTAATTGATACTTATTTTCCACCATCATTTTGTTCAACCTCTATAATAATGCACATCCTTAGGGTAAAATCCCTTTTCTTTATAAATGGAACTAGTGGTCCACTTGGAGGTACACTTGGTATAATATATAATTTTTCCAATTAGCCACTACAATTGAAATTTTAGTTTCATCAAATCAAGAGTACGCATTTTATAATGTTCTTTAGATATAGTTGATTTTACACACATCACAACCAAAAGTCATCCATAATTTTAGGGTTTATCCTTTAACAGTTTTCCTCATGTATAATTCAATGAGAAGCCTCCCAATTTGTCCTTCTACCTCATTCAAACTTACATGTTTCCCAACCATAAATTTAAATTCTCTAAACTTTCCCCTATGAATTTACGTGGTATATTTTACTTCATTCTACTATGAATAAGTTCAATTAATAGCCTCATTTTTTGTCTTGAAGAAAATAAGGACTATTTGTCCTTTCCCTCTCTTATTTCTTGAGTCGATGTTAATAAAGGAATCATCATTTGTAGCCTTTCATACTCAAATACATATCTTTCACCTCTCAAATTTGACCACATCCAGGCAATGTTAATTTCACAAATGAGCTCTATTAGGGTTTTGAATAGTATCTAAAGCACATGACAATACTAGAATTACCTTTTCCACAAACATATATTCTTCACGCGAGTGTTCTGACAGAGGCAAATGAGCACCCCTACGCTGAGGTGGGGTGGCAACATCCCCTCCTATCGAAGTGTGGAAGAAAGCGAATCCAGCGAAAAAAAGGCATTTCTCCTGGCCATATCCATGGAGTCAACCCTAATGAGGGACCTGTAATGGAAGCCCAGTGGCAAGAAATAATCTGCAGGTAGTTCCTCCCATGAGCAACCAAGAAAATTAGATTTGTGATTCCCTCTAGAAAATTGGAGATTTACCACAAGTATATGAAAGATTATGCCCTGATCTGTAAGTTTACTGGCATATGGCCCTTGGAAAAGGATTTGATTAAGTGGATCCAACTGAAATGCCAACCAAAATTCCATATAGATCTAAATCTAAGATCTAGAGGCTTCTTCACAGTAATATTCTCTATCCTCAAGGATAAGGAGAAGATTTTTTAAAATGGCCGATGTTTTTATTACAATACAGGCCCTTTCATGAGATACTGGGAGGAATGCTACAACTGAGATCATGAACAGTTCATAGTTGCCCCAAACTTGTTTCCTCTCTTTTCCCTAACAATATATTTCAGGGATCCCAAAACCTTATAAGGGATTGCCAATTGCATTGGACGATTCATGAAAGTGGTTGAATCCACCCATTAAGGGAGATATACTTCATATGCCTCAATTTTCATGTACATGAACATCACTGAGCCCAATCATGAAATTGTATAACTAGAATATCAATATGAGATATGGCAATAGCTACTGGATTACTAACATGTTCCTTTTCGTTGTCGTCACTTCCATGAGTATGGCCATTTGTATAAGGCTTTCCCATTGTCTCAAATGGAATGAGAGGTTGTGAAACAACCAAAGGCATTGCCCTCACCTAAATATTATAGCAAGGGTTTTCAAGAAGTTTCACAAAAGAAGAAGAATGTGAAGTCAACTCAATCATACCCTTTAGTACAACAAAGAAAATCGAAGAACCAAAATCATTTTTGGGTATCACAAGATTTTGGGGAGAGCTCCAAAGCAACAAATTTATAGAAATATTTGGCACGAGAGGGAGACCCTTCCAAAACAACTCCTAAGCCAAAAAGGAAAGCTCATATGGAACCCTCAAATAAGGAATAATAGGATAAGTCCATGGATCTCTCCATGATGTATATTGATGCATCAAAGGAGGATCTATGTGCAGAGGAGCAAGTGCTAAAAATATTACCGCATGAATGGAGGAATCTGGATGAGAGGTTCATATTGTAGGACCAAAAGAAACTCTTTCTTGACACCTTTTAGCAATATGAGGTGAAATAGAACCAAAATCCACCTAATCTATTGGATCCCCTTGGCTCTCATTTGGGAAGCATCCAAGATCAAGGTAGCGAAAGAAAAGGAGGATGGAAATCTAGGAGGAAAAACATTCAAGAATAGATCTATATGGTTGGATATATGTTAATCAACTCCAGATGGGAAGTACCTCTAGCAACGATCTTCCACCAAATTAACAAAGTTCCCCAATGATTGTAATCTATTTGAATGTGAGGGGCCTCAACAACCGAGGTAAACAAAGATATTTACAAGATCACCTCAAAAAGGGGAATCCCCACATCATGTTGCTTTATAAAACAAACGAAATATTCACAAGAATAGAAGAAATACTCATCCATATCCCTCCCAAGTATGAAGTAGTATCCTTAGATGCAAGGGACAGTGTTGGAGGAGTTTCTATTCGTTGGAACCCTACGAAGATTCTCTTTCAGAACTAGTTCAACATGCTCCACATTCTCTTTGGGTGATTCAAACATATTGGGACTATTGAGAGGGCGTTACTATCAATGAAATATGACTCTCATATTCCAAGGGAGAAGGATGCATTCCTTCAAAATTAAGAAAGCTTAAAAATATGAACAAGGAAAAACTTTGGTGGATTGGGGGAGATTTCAACCTCATCACCTCTCTAGGAGAGAAAAAGGTTGGGATTAGACGTTAGGAACCAGAAATGGAAATTTTTAGAAATCTGATCATGGACTTGCAACATGTAGATATACCCACTATCCATGGGCTATTTATGTGGAACAACTGTCAGGACGGGTCATACCAATTCGCCTCCCGATTGGATATATTTTTGATTTCTGAAGACTTTATTAGTAAGGACATCTTCTTTAAAGCTTATATCATGCCATGCCTTGGATCTAACCATTGGTTGATCCACCTTGAAATGGATTTGAAACAGGGCAACCGCAACAGACCTTTCAAGTTTCAATCCTTTTGGTTGCACGATCCATCCTTTCTAGATAAGGCAAAGGATTGGTGGCCATCTAGTTATGTGTAAGGTAGGACATGCATGCACACCTTTCAACTTCACTTGAAGGATCTTAAGCAATAGATAAAGAAGTGGAATAAATCAGAATTTACACATATTCATAAGGATGAGGAAATCCTTCAGGCTCGCATGAAATAGGTACAACAATAGATGATCACCCAAGGCCGCTTTGGACCCCTTGTAGTAGAAGAAGGAGAACTCTTAACCCAAACAGAAGAATGAAGAAAGCAGGAGGAAATCATGTGGAAACATAAATCGAAGGTACAATGGCTTCGGGAAGCGGAGATAAACACCTGTTTCTTTCATAAAGAAATGATACAATATAGGCATCATATTAGAATTTTTTCGTTGCATGATTCAGAGGGAAACCGACTAGTGCAACATGAATATATCGAAATCCTATTGGTCAACCACTTCCAGAATCTTTTGTTGGAACTTTGTTTGGATACATCGGAAGCAGTCGGGAAAATCACAAGACATATTCCTTAGTTGGTCAGCAACGATCAAAATATAGCACTGATGCGGGCCATCACTTTGGAGGAAGTTGAGTAGGTGGTAAAAGGTTTGGAGAAAAACAAAGCCCCAGGGCCTGATGGATTTACTACAAAATTATTTTAGGCAGCTTGGCCCATTGTTGGTAAGGAAATTCTAGAAGTATTAGAGGAATCACATTAATCTAAGCAAGTACACCCTGCTCTTAATTCTAATTTTATAGCTTTAATTCCAAAAAGAGCCAACTTTGAAGATCCTCAAGGGTTTAGACCTATTTTCTTATGTAATTTAATTTAAAAAATCCTCTCCACCATTATGGTCAACTTCCTTAAAACTCTCCTTCCATTTTTTATTTCTCCTGAGAAAATGGATTTTTTCCCAAGTTTCCAAATTCTAGATGGCATCACTACTATCAAGGAGGCTATTCACTCCCTTAAGTGACAAAAATCTAAGGGAATGTTGATTAAGTTGAACCTCTCCAAAGCTTATGACCGCATCAGCTGGCCTTTCTTGTTGAATAATCTGAAAGCCTTCAGTTTTAACCCACAATGGATCCATTGGATTTCTTCTCTTATCTGTACACCGATTTTTTCAATCATTATGAATTGCTCCCCCAACTGCACTTTTAATGCATCTAGAGCCCTTAGACAAGGAGAGCCTATCTCTCCCTTCCTTTTTATTCTGGATGTGGAAGGGTTGGGTAGATATATAAAATCAGTTGTTCAAGCAGGCCATATCAAAGGTATCTCTCTCTGGGGAAATGATCTTCCCTTATCCCATCAAGAATTTTTGGATGACATAATGCTATTTTTCTTAATGATCGTTTTCTTAAGCTCAACTTTGATGGGGCATCCAAAGGTAAGCCAACAGCCGTGGGCTTTCGGGGTATCTTCAAAGACCCATAGTGTCAGGTGGTTCAAATATATGCTTCGGATTATGGCTTGGCTAGCAACAATGAAGCAGAATTCAATGTAGTAAAACATGGTTTGCTAATCACAAGACAGGAAGGGTTCAACAAACTGGTGGTTGAAGGAAACTCCACACTCGTCATTGATACTATAAAAAAGCTTAGTCCAGAATCCTAGTTGGAAACTATTAGTAAAAGTTGGAGGAATACTTATTTGATTTAGGAAATTATTGATCTTATTCAAGGATTTGAATATATCATTTCCTTGCACGTTTGTCGCACCAGTAACAAAGAAGTGGACTTCCTAGAAAATCAGCGATGCCTTCGTTCGAGTAAGAATATAGATGATCCTTGGGTGAGTGAGACCCAGGAAGAGGGGCTGGATCAGCTGACTCTGATTTTGGACCAAGACTTAGCTCCTAATCAAAACCCTTGATCCGAGTGCGAGCTAGCTGGAGATCCTCATGGGGATCATCACTATGATTGATCGTTTAATCGTAAGGGTCAGTGGCTATCCCCTCCCACGGTATGAGATGCTTCTCCTCCTTAATGACATGAAGGGTTATAGATCACGACAGATCCATGAAGTGTAGTTTAGCAAGCTATTAAAATTCCACGTGTGGGGAAAGGAGGAATACATGAATTTTTTTTTTTGGCAATCTAACTCATGTAATGGGCATCTTAGGATGCCCCAAACAACTATTTTTGGGTTTGTTACGTTGGAAACACAAAGTGGAAACTTTGTAACAGTCTGTCTTTACTTGAGGATGGTGCAAATGGTTTGGTATATTGTATGCTTATCTTATTCACTGTCTTGGGGGCTACAATTAGTGATTCACCCTGTGTTTGGAGGGGCAAAGAAACAATGGTGAATTGGAAAGTTTTTGTGATTACAAGCTCTAGCTTTCTAAACTATGTTATCTAAATCTTCATAATTTTTGGCAATATTCTACCTTATATGAGCATGATTCATGGTTTCCAGGACATATTTATTGTGTTTACTCTACATGTTGTATGTCAGCCATACCATTGTAGTTTAAAGTGGCTTGGAAAACCTTGAGGAGGGAAAGGGTTCAAGCATTTGGACAGGGCCGAGTCTATGGACTCCAGTCTCAGGAGTGTAGAGGGGTCGTTTGTTTCATTCAGAAGGTGCCTCACACTATGGGAGGGCTCTTGATTTTCTCTCGGTATTGGCTTGGGCAGTGGATTCATGTTGTGGTGTAGTGTCGTTTGGTGCTACCTCTATCCTTTTGTCCTCCTATTATGTTTAAGTTTTATTTTCATTTTGTTTTTTGTATTGTTTTTACTCCAGGTCCACCTAAGTCACTACTTCCTCTAGCCTTTGCATAGTGGGTTGGGTCTTGAGTGTGGGTAGGTGAGAGAAAGTAAGGGAAGGGTGGTTCAACTCTGTTAATCATGGTGAAGACTCCTCTTGGAGGTGGTGCCTCTTAGTGCAGAGATCGTGCTTGCAAGAATCAGGGTGCACAGGGCAAGGAAAATGGCTTGACATTGAGTAGACCTTGACGCCAATGTCGAAGGAAAACAGATATTGAGATTTTGCAAAACACCATTCAGGCCTATTATGTAGGGACCTTGGCCAAGGTAAAGAATCTAAATTGGACCTAAGAGGATGAATTAAATTTGAAATTCTAGATTGAGCCGCTGGTGGAGGATTGGAGTAATTTGATTCTTGATCCTGGCTTATGAAATGTATTGTTTCTAAAGAAATGGCTTCCTCTTTCAATATAACTAAAAATGGGGATCCTAACCTGGGTCTCAAAGACATTCAGAAAGAACTCCAATTAATTCAAGTCCAATTGCAAAACCAAAATGCTCACCTTGGCTACATTGAGCACTACATTCCCTATTTTCCTCAATCTTAACTGCTAGGCTCAAGTGCAAAAGATCATGCTCCTATGGAATCGTGAGATGACTAGCTGATGGAATGTACTATCTGATAATTTTTGGCTTATATTTTGATGTATATGTTGAGTAGAATTTACGTTTATAGTTTTATGTTTAGTAGATGGTTTACAGACTATAAGTCCTATAAGGCTTAGATAGACAAACTCAGATTGTTTATCTTTTGGAAGGTGTATAATGCAGTTCAGTGGCCAACAAACCTGGTTTCACATTAGGTAGGTTGAGGCCACTGAAGGTTTCTTATGTGTGTAACCTGCCCGATTATTGAAATGAATGAATGGAAAGGTATTGCTAAGATTACAACAACAAAAAAATTGACCACATCCAAGAACATGTCTCCTATTCCCATCTAATCATTTAACCCTTTTATTATGTGATATCTTAACTAATTCATGCTAAGACCTAATTGTTTTTCCTTTCTAAGTTTTACAATATGTTTTCATATGTGCAAATATTTGAACTTATATGAGATATCTCTAAGTGGATAAATTGAGAATCAATTTCCCTATCTTCTAGTAATGTTACACACAAAGTCTTATGATAGAATTTTTTTTCTTTTACAATACCTATATATGAATGGTTATATTATTGTCCATATTTCATATGATTAATTTTTTTTCTTTGTGTTAGAACCATTTGAATATCATTCCTAGGTGTTTTCTAGAGTAATAGATCGCAAAGTATTTAGTGAATGCTATAAATCTTGTTATATCCTTTCCTCTTCTCTTCTACAACCATAATTAGTGTTTTATGTAGTAATAGATCTCAAAGTATTTAGCGAATACTATAAAGTTTGTCATATCCTTTCCTCTTCTCTTCTACAACCATAATTAACCTTAATATTCATCTACCTTAGTTGGAAGCTAGCATGTTGATTATATACATGAAACAATCATCCATGAGAATTGAAATGAATAAAAACCTTTCTTTTAAAAACATTACTAGTTCTTAGCATAGTTTTCTAAGAAAAAGCTATCTCAAGAAAATAACATGGCCAATGCCTTTCATGTTTGGAATGGTTTCTAGCTATAAGAAAGTAGATATCAAAGCTTAGATTTCTCATGGTATACTAGGAAACATATTTGTAAAGAAAATATCAAATATATAAGGTTTCATATCCTAACTTAAAATCAAGGAGAATGCTCTCAATATCACTAGTGTCAATGGTTAAGTATTATTTACAACAATTACCATTTCACTACAATTTATTTACAAGTATTCATACGGAAACAAATGCCTTATTGTTTATGAATTTGTATGAAGAATATATAATGAAGAGGACCTTCATATTGAATATCATAATTTTTGTATAAATAACTATTGGCAATAGTTTTATAGCTACATAAGCATTAGATTGGCTTACCATTCATAAGTGATATGTAGCTTGAGACATGGGCATCTTGAAAAAATACATATGTTCATGACAACATAAATGGGATTATCGTTCCAGTGAACTATATTCTAATTAGACTTGTCACCTCAGTAATATGGCTTCAAATATTTAAGTTATATATAGAATCACATACTCACATAAATTATATAATGGAATAGAAAATAATAAATTAAGTCTATAAATATACAAATAAATTGACAATTTCTTGAGGGATGAGGAAAGGAGAAATAAAGGTATCATTTATCTTTCCAACCACTCTAATAAGTTACATTTATCTTCTCATGTAAAATACAAAGTTTGGATTAGATTTCAGTTAAATATAGTTAAAATTTTGGTCAATGCATTGATGATAAGAGTGAACATGTAATTAATACCACATGTAATATAATTTTCTTTCCATTGTCCTTTTTATAGTTCTACATAATGGTAGTGGTGAAAGTGTAAAATAAACCCCTAGAAACTGTGATGACCAACTTTTCACTTTGATACCTCTATAAATATGATACATTACACTTCACACTCATTTATAATGTAAAATATAACAATATAAGCAATATTCTCTTCATGTTTGTGTTGATGTCCAACAAAAGAATGAACATATTTGATTACATGACAGAAACATAGGGGATTTCAATATGTAATAGCTAATAGAAAATGGGTTCCTGTTATAGATAAATAACATTATGTTGGAAACTACACCAAGATTAAAATTGATGCACCAATTTATTTCATACCATCTAGTTATATATCCCACTCATTGAATATTATCAAATATGTTATCTGCGACTCATTGGAAAGGACCAAGATGAAGTGAATACAGATCAAGATGATGTGAATAGGACTTCTGGTTAATTTATGGCTATGGAAATTGGCAAAGGAAAAGAGCTAACAAATGGCATTTAATTATGAAATAAATAAAATTGAGACATCAATGATAAAAAGACTTCAAAGAAAGAGATAAAAACTTTTGTTAGTTATGTTTTAGCTCTCTCTTTTCATTCTCTCTCTTGGAGAGTCTTGAAAACTTAGAACATTCTTGGAGAACATGGGCATTCACTTAGACCATTGATGGGTCTTGTGCAATTTGCACTTGAAAACACTTGAACATGACCCAAGGTTAACTTGATAACACTTGAACATGACCCAAGGGTCACTTGACCCAAATTGCACATGACCCTTCGGCCCATCAACCTTGATACTTAACCTTCGGCCATCGACCTTCGGCCATCGACCTTTGGTCTTCGACCTTGCCTTGATCCTTGATCCTTGATCCTTCAGCCAACCTTGAGCCTTCAGCCAGCCTTTCGGCCAGCCTTGATGGTGCCCATCACCCAATACCCCTAAAACTACCCAAGCACCCAGACCCCTGCAAAATCAAAAATCCCAAATCCGCCCCCCTTCCACCCCTCAAACAACCCCTACAAGGCCCCTTAATTTGGAGAAAGGAAGTAATGAAAGAAAAGGAAGGTAAAGGAAAAATAAAAGGAACGTGAACGATGTCAAGGAGAAGGTTGGATAAAAAAATTCAGCAGGAGGATTTTGCAGGTAGCAGGTTGCACGTGTGATTTCCTTACTGAGGGGTGAATGCATGGTACATGCATTTGTTTATTTGGTTCATTTGTTGGCATTGACATCATTTTTTACTGCTTTGTTAGTGGTTCCAGCCTTTCCTTGCAATTTCTTGGATAGCCATGGTGTGTTGGGATTCATCCTTAGTCGAGTTCTTGATTTCTAGAAGGTTTTAGAACTAGGTGATGTGGTCCCAGGAAAATTCCAAAGGGTTGTGGATAGAAGTGTTTTTCTCTAGGAAGTCATTGAGAGGTGGGTGGAAAAAAGAAAAATCCTCAAGGTATGGTGAAGGATTTCTGAGGCATCCAAGCTTGGTTTAGTTTTATGATCTTTGGACCAGTTTAGGCGAGATCACGATAGCTTGAGGGTCGAGCTGGTTTAACCTCTAGAGTCCCTATTTTATTTTTTCTTATTTTATCCCATGATATCCCATATTCATGCTTGGAGTATGGCACAGGGGTTATTAGCTAATATAAATACTTGGCTCAGCCCAAACTATGATCAGTTTAGACGTGGAAGTCCCTAACTTGCTCGGATTTTACATATGTTAATAGAAGTTATTTTCCCTATTGCGACCTATGAGCACTCATACTTGTTATTATGTTGATTTGTTGGCTAGTTTTTCATGGTTAATATTCTGGCTATTTGTTGGTTATAAGAATGGTTCTATGATGTGCTCTGACTATGGTTCTTATTCATGATTTTTATAAGTATTTGAATGGATGATGAATGCACGAGCTAACAAGTGTTGTTGCACCTAATTGAGAAGGAATTAGACCTTCTTAGTGATTCTTATATGAAGTTTGGATATTTATGATCGTATAAGGATTCATGACCTGTAACTTATATGTTTACCATGTGTTTGATGAAATGTCTAATGTGTACTAGGAATTCTAGTTAAATTTCTTGCTTCAAGTTTGAAGTTTTAGCACTGTGATCATCTCAATCACGATTATGGAAAGTTAGAGGCAATTTTCAGTAGTGGCTTGGAGGCCATCATAAAAAAGTCACACATATCCTAGAACCACATGCACAAAACAAGGGACCTTTTTTCCATAACAACATGCAAGAAAGCTTATGAATGTTGTTTGAGCTCCATAACCACACGGATGCAATGTTATGGGTGTAGCTTGGGAGTTTCCCTTGAGAAAATAGATCCATTTGAGAGATTGATCGCCTGGGTTGGTTGTCAAGGGATTGATCACACGAGTTGATAATCAATCTCGTGGGTGGTCTGCAACCCTTGATGGAGGTCAATTAGTTGGAGATTTGTAGGCACCTCTTCCATATCAGGAACTTGAAAGTTGGATCATGTCATTGCAGCACTCAACTCATATTTACCCTAGAGAGCTTGTACAGGCGAGTAAATGTGGGAGGGTCATTTACAATTTTCCAGAATGGTAGTGGTGAAAGTGTAAAACCAACCCCTAGAAACTATGAAAACCATCTTTTCTCTTTGATTTCGGAACTGAGTGCCCTGAGTGCCCTGATTTCAGAGGCAGAGGTTGAAGGGATGATGAAGGAGGTGGACACCAACAAAGATAGATTCATCAACTTCGACGAGTTGGTAGAGGCCAACTCCAAGAACCTCAACACCACTAGTCTCATGTGAAATTCCGCTTCCACTGTGAAATGTGCCGCCCTGCCCGGACGCTTGGAGAAGGAGGACATGTTCCACAAGTTCAACACCAACGGCGACAACAAAATATCGAAATTGGAACTGAGTGCCATCCTCAAGTTCAGCTCTAGTGAGGAGGAGATTGATGGTGTGATGAAGGACATGGACTTCAACAAAGACTACTTCATCATCTTCGACAAGTTCGTGGCCACCAACAGCAATGGCCTCAACGCTGCCTATCTCATGCTAGGCCTCGCTTTAGCAAATTGATGCCCATGCTGCCCCCCTAATTAATAAATAAATAAATATTCCCCTACCTCAGCTCTCAGCGCTCAACTCTATCATTATATGATGGCTAAATGCATGTACTTTTAGTTTTAAATATATGCACATATATTTAAGATAATTACACAGTCTCTTACTCTTTTTACTTACGTTGTTGTTTTTAGCATTCTTTTACGTTTTTAGCATTTTTTACTTTTGATCACTTAGCTTGTTGTTTTTACCATTCTTTATCATTTTTTCCATTTAATTATTGCATCAAAAGACAAAATGGGTTCCCATTAACCATTTATGTGCAACGAAGGAAGTGTCAGTTTTATTGAGTTTACAAGGAGATAACGTACCACAAGATTTGAATATGATTATTCATACCAATTCAAAATAAAGTTGTTTTTCAAAATAAATACAAGCTTAAATGGCATATGAGGTTTAATTTCACCACTGAAATGGAAGACAAGTAATACTTCAAACTATCATACTATGGGATCTTCAATCTATGTTAAAAAACAAATAATAAAAAATGTACTCAAGTCACTTGCACATTTTAAGAATTTTTTTCTTATGAGAGTCTTGGTCTACAACCTAGTGCTAGAAAATCCATCTAGAAATATAGTCATTTTAAATCCTAAAGCATTAACTATTTAGATGATTGCAAAGGTGTGAGCATCCCTTGGTACTTCGCACCATACAAAATATAGTTTCATAAGTATTTCATATTAACAATGTCTCATTTTGGTCTTCCTTGTTGGAAGAAACAAAAGAGTAAACTATACAATTCACTATGGGAACCCAATCGTATGAGGAATATATATATCTATCATGCCAAACTATTATTCCATAATATTAGTGCTTTAGTATAGTCTTCCTTGTTAGAAGAACCAAAAGGGAGAACTATACAATTTAGTATGGGAAGCCAATGATATCAAGGAAGATATAACTATAATTCCCAAATACTGGCCTAAAATATTGCTACCATCCCATGCCCATTTCCCCATTAAATGAAAGTAGTTTCGCATAAATTAACTCAAAGATTCCATC
This sequence comes from Pinus taeda, assembly GCA_000404065.3. NCBI lineage: Eukaryota > Viridiplantae > Streptophyta > Pinopsida > Pinales > Pinaceae > Pinus > Pinus taeda. The sequence continues at coordinate 17,264 of APFE031406838.1, forward strand.
TTTGCAATTGGATTTAGTTCTTAAAACATCATTTTCTTTTCTATTACTTGAACCTGCATTAACTTATTGAGAAATCACCATAAAGCCATGAAAACCTGCAAGTAATTGACCTTAGTTTGTAGGAGTAGATATGTCCATATTTTTAAGGAAATATTATGGTATTAAACTCTCTTGTTTTATCATCAATTTAGAGAAAATCATAATGGGCTCTTAAAAGCTAAATCCTCTATTATTTTCTTCAAATTAAATGAAAAAATGAAATTCTCATAAGGCAAGTGAATATAATAATTCCTTCCTTTAAATTTAGAGAAAACAAGAGACCTATTTAATTAATAAGCCACTTACACTTAGTATCTCTTACTCAACATAGAATATCCTTTCAATTTAAGAAAAAAAATAAAATTACCTTCAAGAAGAACCAATTTCTTTATGAATTTTAATTTCAATGTCTTCATAACAACTTCATAGTCTAGGGGTAATCATATCCAATATATTTTACTCAATTTCTTTCCATTCCCCTCCTTTGGAATAGAACACCTTGGAGGCAACATTTAACTCATATGACCCCTTCCAACAGCTAAGTTATACCTATTATTTTAACTTCTTTTGTTCAAGTCTCAAACTTGAATAAATTAGATAAAATTTTCCTACTAATTTCAAAGGAATTTATAGATGAATATGATGTAATAAATGGAATGGTGATACCTTGCAGGATCCCATAGAAGCCCTAAAATCTTAGTAAGAAAGTGATAAAATTTCTTCATATAGATAAAAGAGATGGTGGTAGGAAGTGGTACCTCTAGTATCCTGTATAACTTATTTCCCAAAGAAATAATAATAGCGTGAGGCCTAGACTCATACACAACATGACACTTCCACAAGTATGGTTGGCCAAATAATACGTCAAAAACTTCAAGAGGAGAAACATCACACAGTACCCCATATGTGAAGAGCTTGATGTTGTAGGAAGGAGAGACTGTTGAGTGATGCAGAAATCTCATCCTTGGTGAAGCCACCCCATGATGTACAACTATGGGTGTGATGTGGTTGGTATGCCCAACCGCTTCATGAACACTGCTAAACTTTAGTTATTTTGGCTTTTGTTGTTGACAATGAACTATAGCGGAGAACTCTTCACCGCGTATGTGAGTGGAAGAAATTATCCCCATCTTATGGATCTTCGAGCTCAATATTCTCGATCCTTATGGTGGCAATAGTGGCATTGGGCTCCGAATGAATAATCTACTTCCCTTTGTCATTACCCTTGTCGAGTTCTGACTCAGAGTTAGAACATGCATTTGATTAAGAAGCCTTCAGCTCAACTACTAACAACTACCTGGCTTGAAACTCACTTGTGTTGTGAGTGGGTATTTGGTGTCACTCACACCATTTATTTGTGTCCTTATTTGTTTTCATGGTGTTTTTCTTTTCTTGCAGCTTTGGCAATTTTTCTTGGGTCGCCTAACCTTGGCTTTATCCTTCGTTCTACAGTTTGGGGGCACCTTTCCCTTAATTCAAATTTGTAGATCCAAAGCCTTTCTTTTTCTATTTAAGTTTTTTTTCAATCTTGACATCATATCAATAAGGAGCGCCAAGCAGGGAGATGTCCAGGAACTCCATCTCATCTTGGATTTACTGGTGTAGACATTCGCGATACTTGAATACCAAATTCTACTCAGCATCCTTGACTCCAAACTTCATGTGAAGTGTATGAAAAATATTTGTGAACTTTGACATGTCTTGGTCCCTTCCTTGCTACAACATGGTCAACTTTATGCATCTATATTCATAGCCCTTGATAGGGTAATATTGTTCCGTGATGACATCTCGAAAAGAATTCCAACTAGTTGCAATTGAAAATAGTGAGGGTTCCATATTATCCTTCTATTCATAGTAGGTTTCCTACCAGTCCTTTACATGGGAGGCGACTTTGAGAAGTGAAAAAGTAATATTTTTTCGATTGGAAAATTTATGACCTGAAAGATATCCTTCCAACCGATTTAGCTATCTATCTATGACGTTTCCATCTTTATGGCCTTCAAATATGGGTATGTCAAATTTGACTTGTACCTTATAGGGAGTGTCACCTCTAGAGTGGCTATTGGATGAAGATGTATCACCTGTGGGTAGCCATATAAAATTTGTGGCATAGTTATCCATCATCCCATTCCTCTGTCGCTCGAGGGCTTATTCGAGCAATATTTTGGAAGTATCTTCTATTCCATCATCTTTCTCTTCTTCCGCTATGGGAGGTCATTGGGGTTTATCAGCATGTACTTGCAAAGGTTCAACCAGTTGGAGCCCTAAATCATTATACCCTAACATTGTTGGGGACATGCAAATAAAAATAGAGAAAGAGAAGACTGCTCTAATACCAATGATCCAAGATAAACAAAGAAGTTTAAAAGAAATAAAAATTCATTTCAATAATATCAAAGAACTAAAATATGTTTACATAGAGAATGGAAATAAATTAGCTCAAGCAATGGTAGATTATCACTAAGAAGAGATGTGACATCTACATGCCTCTAAACTGTGTTACAATGAGGCTTAATGGCCTTTTTATTATTGAACAATAAGGGAAAACCGTTAACAACCAAAACCCTAACCCCAGGAGATGGGCTGCCAAGATTTTTTGGGCCCTATTGGGGTTCGTTGGGAAGCTCACTTCCCAGGGTTATAACTTAGTCATATGATCATTGTTTGTCATGTATGATACCTCATTGGAAATATCTCCAAGTACTACAAGATTTCTAAAAATAAAAAATTCCATTTAGGGGATTAAAATAGCTCTAAAAGTTCAGGACTCGAAAAACTTCTGAAAATAATAAATGCTACTATAATCAAGGAATCACATGAAACTGACTAGGGGTCTAGGTTGAATAGGTGGGTGGCCACCAATATCCACCAAGATAACAAAATCATTGTACACTAAATATTATACAATTATAAATACAAATGTTCCTTTTCCATCCACTCAACTAGGTAATTTGAATTCCATGCATAACTAGGTCTATTTTTAGCTGATTAAGTAGTTAAATGAGAGATTAGTGAGTTAGAAATTGTTATAACTACTCAACTTAACTTAAACTTAGTCCATTAATGACTAGAGCTCAATTAAATAAGTTAAACTAACATTAACTCAACTAGATTGCGAGATCTTAGCAATCAACTCTTGCACAACTCTACTTCTAGCTTATAACTTGAATTTACTGAGATAACTAGTAGACAAGGCCATGTCACTCTAGCTAACTACAATCCAAGCCATCCAACTGATGTGAAAAATCAAATTTTCTCCATTTGAATAAGGCACTAGTCAAATGAAGCCTTTTCTTGCTACAATTTGAACACTCCCTCTTAGCAAGAAAATGGTTTTGTACAGCACCAATCTTTCTCCTACAAGAATGTATGATAACAAGAATCCATCTCACTATTGTTTTTGTTACTATGATAATTGCAACTAAGAAGCATTCGAAATACTAAATCAATTGTGTCTTTTATTTGCAACTGTCTCCTATTGTGAGTGGTCTTCAACCCCTGAGGGAGGTCAACCAGTTGTAGGTTTGTAGGCCCCACTTCCATGATTGGAACTTGAAAGTTGGGTCATGTCATTGTAGAACTCAACTCATATATACCCTAGAGAGCTTGTACAAGTGAGTAAATGTGGGAGGGTCATTTACAATTTTCCAGAATGGTAGTGGTGAAAGTGTAAAACCAACCCCTAGAAACTATGATGACCAACTTTTCTCTTTGATACCTCTATACATTTGATACATTACAATTCACACTCATTTATAACATAAAATATAACTACATAAGAAATATTCTCTTGATGTCAGTGTTGATGTCCAACAAAAGAAGGAACATATTTGATCACATGGTAGAAATATAGGGTATTTCAATATGTAATAGCTAATAAAAAATGGGTTCGTGCTATAGATAAATAACATTATGTTGGAAACCACACCAAGATTGAAATCAATGCACCATTGTGATGAGATGATACGATATAGTTATATATCCCACTCATAGAAGATTAGCAAATATGTTATCCACAACTCTTGGAAAAGGACAAAAATGAAGTGAATATGGATCAAGAATAACCCCATTGCACAGGAAAATATATATGAATTGCTTTGAAAAATCACATGAAAAGATACCTAGATCACAAGTTTGAAAGCCTTTAAATATTGAAGAGTTATGTGATTACTTCCCATAACGCATAATTTTGAGTTGTTCAAACAAAATATTATTGGTTGAGAGGACATAGAAAGGTTAAATAAGTTAAATTTCCAACATTAAATCGATAGTGGTATATTTTTATAAACTGTCATGAAAGAGTAAAGAAATAACTTATCATATTCAAGAAGTTTGTGAATAGATTCATCTTCAAATGTATATCTTTCACCTCTCTCAAATTTGACCACATCCAAGAACATGTGTGGTACTCCCATCTAATCATTTAACCCTTTTCTTATGACATATTTTAATGAATTCATGGTGAGACCCAAAAATGGATGTGGTGGTAGGGGAATCATCATCCCCGTAGTCCATTTCATTGATTCCTTCTTCCATGGCCACCAAGTTACTTTATACCTCCTTTTGTCTATAGGAAAAGAAGATTTAAGTGGGGTAAGGTTACAATCATGAGAGCAGTAATTCTATTATTGTGGCATAGTCATTAGCCCTAACTACTAGTTTTTCTAGTATCTATGTATTTTTTTATTATGGGTGGTTCACTTCATTTCCTCTATGGTTAGGATGTCAACATCTATAAATTGAGCATTACAAATATTGTTATGTACATGAGAACCTAATGGATAGCACAACAATGTATTTATGACAATCTACACATTATTGCTTCCATGATTACAAAACCTTCTCATTTGAATAGCAAAAGGTTCTTTTAAATTATGTTATTAAAAATAAGCTTTAGTGACACCATTAGAAAAGAAAAAATACACATGATAATCTTCAAAATCTAATAAAATAATACTTTAATTAAGCATAAACTAAATTGAAATGAACTAAAAGCTCAAATTAATTAGATTCCAAAAGTGCTCCTTTTGAAATTAAATTATATTAAATAACCATATTCCATTGGATATCTCATTGATGCGGATATCATTCGTTGATAATAAATATTCTAGTAAGTTGCAAATATTTAAAATATATATACCAAAAGGACCAAAACTGCATCTCTTTATCAAACATTTTTGTTTTTTTAATTGTTCACCACACAGGATGGAGTATCTCATAAAGTATCAATGTTGATATCATTAGTGGTAATAAATAATAATCGGGTGATATTTTATTAATTTATTGGAAATATTTGGGTTCATGCAACCTCGATCACCTAGGTGTTCTTTTCGTCTGCTGTGTCTTCCATCCATCTTTACTAGGAAGGTGAGGGAGTTGAAGATGAGATCAAGGAATAGAATTTTGAGTGCTAGTCGCAAGGCAGGACTAGGAGAATGCACGTGAGGGTTAGGTTTGTTCTTTACTCATGCAGGCTCACTTTTCTTGGTTTTACTGCAATTCGCTTCAAATCCAACATACATTTCGGTTATTCTGTTTGCCACACACAATCATCTTGGCACATCAAACATTTCTACTCTTCACATTTTGGCACATCAAACATAAATTTCTACTTTTCGTCGCCCATCATCTTGTCACATCAATCAAACATTTCTATTGTTTGCCACCCAACATCTTGGCACATGAATAATTGCATAAAGCATCCCAGAAATTGGTGTGCTATCATCCAAAACATTTTTGGTATTTGACATGAGGACTCGAAATACACTCTCAATATTAAATTAAACCACACCCAATAAGATGAAATTACATTCTCAATCTTGCATGTGGGTTGTATCCTTATGTATGGCCCATGGGCAATTCAATAAAAAGAAAAAGAAATTACTCTTTAATAAATATGAAATTGCAACCATCAGTATATAGAAAAGGGTTAGAAATACTGAACAAATGGCAAGGAATATCAATACCACATGACCAAAAAACCATAATTCACTTCCTATAGTACTTGTTCATATGCCATTTTCTTTAATCAATCAATTTAATTAAAAGGGGAAAACATTGTAGCATTGGAGATAAATTCCAACCTTTTATTTCTGTATAGTAATATGAATATTCCATAATATTCAGTGGAGGTTAAATCTCTACCATCCTCCTAATAATCACTAATAATTAAAATAAAAGCCTAAAATCTCCATTCCAAAATATACAAGTCTATCCACTTAATTATGGCATCAAAAACAAAATGGGTTCCCATTAACCATTTATGTGCTACCAAGGAAGTGTCAATTTTATTGAGTTTACAAAGAGATAACATACCACAAGATTTGAATATGATTATTAATGGCAATCCAAAATAAAATTGTCTTTCAAAATAAATACAAGCTTAAAAGGCATATGTGGTTTAATTTCACTAATGAAATGGAAGACACGTAATACTTCAAACCATCATACTATGGGATCTTCAATCTATGTTAAAAAACAAATAATAAAAAATTGTACTCAAGTCACTTGCACATTTTAAGAATTTTTTTCTTGTGAGAGTCTAAGTCTATAACCTAGTGCTAGAAAATCCATCTGGAAATATAGTCATTTGAAACCCTAAATCATTAATTATTTAGATGATTGCAAAGTTGTGAGCATCCATTGTTACTTCACACCATACAAAATATAGTTTCATAAGTATTTCATAATAACAATGTTTCATTATGGTCTTCCTTGTTGGAAGAAATGAAAGAGTAAACTATACAATTCACTATGGGAACCTAATGATATTAGGAAATATATAACTATAATGCCAAACTAGTATTCCATAATATTAATGCTTTAGTATAGTCTTCCTTATTAGAAGCATCAAAAGAGAGAACTACATAATTTAGTATGGGAAGCCAATGATATCAAGGAAGATATAACTATAATTCCCAGATACTTGGCTAAAATATTGTTACCCTCCCATGCCCATTTCCTCATTAAATGAAAGTAGTTTCACATAAATTAACTCTAATCTTCCATCTTTGCAAATGGATTTAGTTCTTAAAACAACATTTTCTTTTCTATTACTTTAACCTACATTAACTTATTGAGAAATCACCATAAAGCCATGAAAACGTGCAAGTAGTTGACCTTAGTTTGTAGGAGTAGATATGTCTATATTTTTGAAGAAGTAGTAGGGTATTAATCTCTCTCGTTTTATCATCAATTTAGAGAAAATCATAATGGGATCTTAAAAGGTAAATCCTCTATTATTTTCTTCAAACTAAATGAAAAAATGAAAATTCTCATAAGACAAGTGAATACAATAATTCCTCCCTTTGAACTTAGAGAAAACAAGAGACCTATTTAATTACTAAGCCACTTTCATTTAGTATCTCTCACTCAACATAGAATATCCTTTCAATTTAAGAAAAACAATAAAATTACCTACAAGAAGAACCAATTTCTTTATGAATTTTAATTTCAAAGTCTTGATAAAAACTTCATAGTCTAGGGGTAATCATATCCATTGTATTTTACACAATTTCTTTCCATTCCCCCCCGTTTTGAATAGAACACCTTGGAGGCATCATTTCACTCATTTGACCTCTTCCAATAGCTAAGTTATACATATTATTTCCTACTATTTCCAATGGAATTTATAGATGAATATGATGAAAGAGATGGAATGGTCATACCTCACCGGATCCCATAGAACCCCTAAAATCTTATTAAGAAACTAATAAAATTTCTTCATAGAAATAAAAGAGATGGTGGTAGGAAGTGGTACCTCTAGTATCCTGTTTAACTTATTTCACAAGGAAATAATAACAGTGTGAGGCCTAGACTCCTACACAACATGACACTTCCACAGGTATGGTTGGCCAAATAATACATCAAAAACTTCAGGAGGGGAAACATCACACAATACCTCATATGTGAAGAGCTTGATGTTGTAGGGAAGGAGACATTGTTGGGTGATGTGGAGATCTCATCCTTGGTGAATCCATCCCATGGTGTATGACTATGGGTGTGGTGTGGTTGGTACGCCCAACTGCTTCATGAACACTACTAAAATTAAGTTATTTTAGCTTTCGTTGTTGACAACGAACTATAGTGGAGAACCCTTCACTTGCATATGGGAGTGGAAGAAATTATCCCCCTCTTCTGGATCTTTGGGCTCAATCTTCTCGATGCTTATGGTGGCAATAGTGGCACTGGGCTCCGCATCAATAATCTACTTCCCTTTGTCATTACCCTTGTCGGGTTCTGACTCAGAGTCAGAATATGCATTTGATTAAGAAGCCTTCAACTCAACTAATAATGACTGCTTGGCTTGAAACTCACTTGTGTTGTGAGTGGGCCTATGGTGGAACTCACACCATTTATCTATGTCCTTATTTGTTTTCGTAGTGTTTTTCTTTTCTTGCGGCTTTGGAAATTTTTCTTGGGTCGCCTGACCTTGGCTTTATCCTTTGTTCTATGGTTTGGGGGCTCCTTTCCGTTTATTTAAATTTGCAGATCCAAAGCCTTTCTTCTATTTAAGTTTTTGCTTAATCTTGAGGAGATGTCCAGGAACTCCATCTCATCTTGGATTTACTGGTGTAGATAGTCACGATACTTGAATACCAAATTCTGATCATAATCATTGATACCAAACTTCGTGTGAAGTGTATGAAAAATATTTGTGAACTTCGATACATCTTGGTCCCCTCCCTGCTGCAAAGTGGTCGACCTTATGCATTTATATTCATAGCTCTTGATAGGGTAATATTGTTCCTTGATGGTGTCTCAAAAATAATTCCAACTAGGTGCAATTGAAAACAGTGAGGGTTCCCTCTTATCCTTCTATTCACAGTCAGTTTCCCACTAGTCCGTTACATGGGGGATGACTTTGAGAAGCGAAAAAGTAATATTTTCCTAATTGGAAAATTCATGACCTAAAAAATATCCTTCCAACCGATTTAACCATCTATCTATGATGTCTGCATCTTTATGGCCTTCAAGTATGGGTATGTCAAATTTGACTTGTGCCTTATAGGGATTGGCACCTCTAGAGTGGCTACTGGATGAAGATGTACCACCTGTGGGTAGCCATAGAAAAATCCTCGCGAAGTTATCCATCATCCAATTCCTCTATCACTTGAGGGCTTATTCAAGCAATATTTTGGAAGGATCTTCTACTCCATCATCTTTCTTTTATTCCACTAGGGGAGGTCATTGGGGTTTATCAGCATGGTCTTGCAAAGGTTCAACTAGTTGGAGCCCTAAATCATTACACCCTAACATCATTGGGGACATGAAAATAAGAATAGAGAAAGAGAATACTACTCTAATAACATTGATCTAGACTTATACTAGAATGCAACAGAATACAGATACAAACGTAAACAAAGAAATGTAATAGAAATAAAAATTCAATTCAATAATATCAAAGAACTAAAATATGTTTACATAGAGAATGGAAATAAACTAGCTCAAGGGATGGTAGATTATCACTAAGAAGCTATGTGACATCTACATGCCTCTAAACTGTGTTACAATGAGGCTTAAGGGCCCTTTTATTATTGAACAACAAGGGAAAACCCTTAACAACCAAAACCCTAACCCGAGGAGATGGACTGCCAAGATTTTTTAGGCCCTATTGGGGTTCGTTGGGAAACCCACTTCCTAGGGTTATAGCTTAATCATATGATCTTTGTTTGTCGTGTATGATAAATCATTGCAAATATCTCCAAGTACTACAAGATTTCTAAAAATAAAAATTTTTCCATTTAGGGGGTCAAAATAGCTCCAGAAGTTCACAACCTGAAAAACTGCTAAAAATAATAAATGATACTATAATCAAGGAATCACATGAAACTGACTAGAGGTCTAGGTGGAATAGGTGGGTGGCCACCAATATCCACCTATATCACAAAATAATTGTACATTAAATATGATACAATTATAAATACAAATGTTCCTTTTCCATCCACTCAACTAGGTAATTTGAATTACATGCATGAATAGGTGTATTTCTAGTTGATTAAGTATTTAAATGAGAGATCAATGAGTTAATAATTGTTATAACTACTCAACTTACCTTAAATTTACTCAATTAATGACTAGTGCTCAATTAACTAAGTTAAGCTAACATTAACTCAACTAGATTGCTAGATCTTAGCAATCAACTCATGCACAACTCTACTTCTAGCCTATAACTTGAATTTACTGAGATAAGTAGTAGACAAGGCCATGTCACTCTTGCTAACTACAATCCAAGTCATCCAGTTGATGTGGAAAACCAAATTTTCTCCATTTGAATAAGGCACTAGTCAAATGAAGCCTTTTCTTGCTACAATTTCAACACTCCCTCTTAGCAAGAAAAGGGTTCTGCACAACACCAATCTTTCTCCTACAAGAATGTACGATAACAAGAAGCCATCTCACTGTTGTTTTTGTTACTACAATAATTGCAACTGAGAAGCATCTGAAATACCAAATCAATTGTGTCTTTGATTTGCAACTGTCTCCCAAGCATTTCACTACTACTAGTCTTTGCAGTGTCTACTGGGAAAATTATGTTGTTCCTGACTTTGTTGTTGAGCCTCCTGCTCTACTGTAAACATTAGTTTGTGCTCCTCTATATCTGACTACTACAATTAACATTTATCCTTCTAATACTAAATATCGTGGGTCCCTATATCAAGGGTAATGGTCCATGAGAAGAGTGTACTCCAACTGCTACGTCTCTCCTATGGACCCTGGCCAAATATTTGCAACTCTGCGACTAAGGCTCTAGATCACCCTACCTCACTCTTGGAGGTATAGTTGCATGCATGGAGAAGTATACCTCTAGATTGACAACATTTTCACTCTAAGTCCAATCTGTTTCACTTCTCTAGTAGAAACATGCTTTAGAAAAAAATTTCCCATATTGTGCACCACATCATAACCTTTGTCCTCTAATTCAACTATAAGTATCAAATTTGTCTTCAGCCCAAGCAGTTGGGACCTATTGATGATGCTGGAAATCTGTAAACTAAGGGTTCTCCTCAATGTGAAGTCTCAATTTGACCTCAGACTGTTTGGAGTAGGAGCCCCATCCGAAATATCAACCCGATTGCCATGTATTCTTATAGATATTCCTTGGCTCTATTTGTCAGCAAGAGAGGAATGTGTGGTGCCTCTAAAAATAAATAAGGTGTTCTTATTGAGTGTTTAGTTGTAGGTGCACCAAAGTTCTTATGCCCAAGAGCAAAAGCGTAAGGTGAGCCTCTAAGAATGAGGTAATAGTACCACCATAGAAGAGACACGCACTATCAATAAAGGTTCATCTAGCATTGAGTGAAATAGTCCACAAAATATCCGACGATCATTACAACCAATCCATGAGAAATATCTTTCTAGTATCCTGTAATATAGTCCAAAAGGATGGGACCTCAACAACAACCATTACAACACATTCTAAATAATATGAGCACTAAAAGAACCGAACTAGTTCAACTACATTAGCATAGATGAAAGCAAACATGAAATACAAACATATGTAGAATAGTCTTACAAATATTCATAGTACATGCATGAAGAACGTGTTGGCCTTGAAGGTGTTTTTTATTAAGTAAGTGTTCCAAGACACATGTGTACAATGAACATCACTAGCTCCAATAGTGGAGCATTGGAGCCACTCCTTTCTCCTAAAAAGAACTAGTTTGTCTCTCTAATGCCTTACAGGACGATCTAAGGAGAAAAGTCCTTTGTGCATATAATGAGGGAGTATATATAACCAAGGGGTGTTGCTTCTCCTTCCTTGTGACTCTTTGAATACCCTCATGATTGTTTGACTTCCTATGACTTTTCAACTTTACATGACTTTTCGTATTCCACACGTCCTTTGGACTTTCACTTTACAATAGATTTCTAAAAATATATTACATCATTGGCCACAAGGTGTGGGATGTGACTACTCATGCCATGGCATGACATGACACAATGGACATGTATTGCATGATGATGTGGCATTGTAAAGTCACTACTACTACTGAGTGTTGAGTGAAAAATTCCTCTTTTCACGTTTCTATGACTTGGTGATAAGGAATCTTTAATGATCTTAAGTCTTGAGCTGTGATCGCAAAATAATGCCCCTTTGGATTTTATTGATTGATTAGCTTGTATGTTCAACTACAAGTGTTTATTTAAGCAAGTTCCCCTTCTTCATCATCTTGACATGATGTGATAGAGTACCTACATATGTAATTCACTCATGATGAGATGACATCAATATGAAAACCTAGTCTAAGATAGTGGATTTTGATCCATTATTTGAGATGGAGCCAGGTGAAAAGCGAGGAGAGAGGGCTTAGTGACTGTGAAATGCACAATTTCAATAACTAGGGGGGAGGATTAAGGTATGAGACTGCACAGTGTGTAGTTTAGGTAGGATTATGGGAAGATACTGTGCAATTTTGAGAGGTAGTGGGACAAGCTAAGGCCATGCACACTGAGAGGACAAACTGCACAATTTTGAGAGACAAGAGAGAAAGGGCTACTATGCAATTATAGAGTTCAGAGGCTTAGGGGATGAGCTTGAGGCTTGTGATTGTGCATTTTGCAGTGAAGGCCAAGCTGGGAGGAATGATTGTGCAATTATGAAGGTCAAGGCCAAAGCTTGAGCATGAAAAATGTGCAATACAATAGTCCTAGGAGATAGGAACTACACATTGTGCAGTGCCAAAGGGAAATCTCACAGCTAGATAACTAGAATTGTGCAATGCATAGTTGAAGAAGGTCAGGTGAAGCCAAGTTGCTTAGTCGAGAAGCCTTCTTAGAAATGGATAAGTGTAAGACGAGTTAGACTAATGTGAATAGTGATAAGACGTCGGTTGTGATATCACACTTAGAATACTTGACGACACAACAACATAGATCACCTAAGACACAAGAGCAATAAATTTCCCTCTGTGTGACATCTTTATGAGCATTTAGACATGTGCAACACTTAAGATAGACTTTGGGATACCATGAAGACACTTGTGCGAGATTGCTCAAAACTTTGTGAATAAGTGCGACAAATGTTTACATAGTTAGAACACCTCATATACATAAATATAGACCCTTGAAACCATGAGAACATGCCTCTACACATTATTCAACATCCAATCATGCCAAAAGAGGAAAGTTAACACAAATTGCAAAGGGGATAAAAATACTTCAAGAAATCTCATGCAATAATTTTCAATTTTTGTGACAATAGTATGCAAGACCAACAAAGGCTCTAAAATTGAGTGTATGCCAAAATTTTGGAGGGTGCTGTATTAGCTACAACACTTGGTGACACACTGGTAGAATTACAGCTTCTCTGTGTCAATTAAATTCTTCTGTGGAGGGCCTTGTTTCTTCAGGGAGCATTGATTAATCATGCAAATTACTTTGGTCTTCCCACTTAGACATGAATAGACATGATTTCCTTTATTCGTTCTTGGTTGAACACAACATAAGATTCAGCGATATCACTACGTTTTGACTTAGTAAGGGTAGTGTAGCTCACGAGCTTAATATTTTCAGAGCATAATTTTTTATCTCTTGTGTTTCTCCACTACCAGCAGGCCTAGATAGTACCGCGTCGATGTCACATAGGAACACAAGCATTTCTCCACTACCAAAAACCTTGGACAGTACCCCAGTGGAATTTCTTGCTTCAAGTCTCTGTGCATGAATCATTTCTCTTATTTCACCTTTACGTATTTATTTTAAAGAGGACTATGCATCACGACTTATTTATTTTTGGGCGGAAAAGGGATCCCGACTTATTGAGAGAAGAAGAGGTTGTTACTTTAAAGAAGCATATAGATACCTCTGATATAGGTTTGCTATTTTTTATTTTTCCCCTTCTCCTCTTCTACTTATTGGATAACCATGAAAACACCCAAACACAAAACCAATTGTAGGTGTAAGGTTTCCTGAATAGACATAGGTTCATGGTTGGACCAAAAATCTCCTTACGAATGGATTGTATTTTCCATTGAACTTCATCGACCAAAATATATAACCACCACAAGGAAGATGGACTGCACATTAGCCAAATAGTGAAGTGTCACAAGACTCACTAGACTTTAGCCACACACATAGTAAGAAACCAAAATAGGTCCAGGCACAACACTTATTCACATGATTGTTATAGACATTTTTGGGCACTACAACCCCAATAATAAATGTCCATAAAATAAGGGCTCCTAAGTCCCTAAAAGTGTTGCTTCACTACCTAAAGGAACAAGGTCAGCTAATTACATCATCTCCCAGAATTTCTCCACAAAAAACTTCTCAGAACTGGTCAAAACTGGACCATACAGAATGCCCAGTGCAGAGGTGTGATGCATCTCACCTTGTACACACGGGAGGTGCGATGCATACTGAAAAAGTCCTTCTATAGGGTAAGATGGACGAGAATAGATAAGTGGCGGAGATAGTTTGCTAAGTGGATGATCAAGGAATCTTCTAGAAACTTCTCATATCACACTTGCCTCTCAGAATTCGCCCAGGGATGAGTAAGAGATCAATGAAATCTCCAAGTGGAACCAAGAACTATCAGAGAGAGGACACTAATCAAAATCCCAGAAGCTGACTCACCCCCCCGCAAAAATCTATATATGGATCCCTCATCACAGAGATTCAGGGATTAGAGGCTGGAATCTTGTATCTTATAGAGAAGTGTTGTTGGTTTCCTGGTGTAACTTCATAGTGTTGGGTGATCTAAGATTTACTTGAGGTGAAGAAGGGATTTCTTGCTGGAGGATGTTGCTGGGTCAGAATAATTGGATGTAATCCTCTTGCTATTCCTGATATTAATAAAGCTATTCACGTTTTCCTCCACATTCTTGTGTGTTTGATTATATATGCATTTGTGTTGTCAATACATATCTGGTCCTGTGTTGTTTATGAATATAGATCTATGTTCTTCGATAGTACTATGCTGCTTTGATTCCATAGGTGCTCTTTGAAGCTGGGCAGATGAAGAAGAAATGGCAAAGACCTATCAGGAAGGAGGGGAACTAGGCAAGGAACCAAGCGCAAGACTAAGGTTGGTGTCCTTTGTTCCACTCTTGTCTATTTTTCATAAAGAAAAGCAAAAGTAGTTTTAACTTGTTTGTTTCTAAGATAGCTACCAGTCTTAGTGGGAATAGCAGCTCCGAGTGGACACTATTCCTCGTAACAAAATGGCGACTCCACTGGGGAGCAAATAGATTGTTTGCTAGTCTATTTTTGTTTGTTTTATAAACTTACAGACGGAGCCTGAAGTCAAGCCAGCTAGCCTTCGAATTGCATTTGCTATGCAAGTGCAAAGTATATCAATGCTGCTTCAGTCTATCTCTGGATTTTGTTTATAAATTGAACAATCGATCTGCAAACACTCCAATTTCCCTAAGTGGTGGCTCTAGTAACCTCCTTAGATCAACCCCTATGATTTATATTTATTGAACATCACTTACTCGGCCTAAATCCCCGAACTGAACTACAAATGTGATCAAGGACTAGATAAAAGTCTCACACTAGTACCATTGCACCCTCTCTTCAAGGCAGTGTGTATGCATCACACCTCTCGTATGCAGTAGGTGAGATGCATACTGGATTCCCTGTATGACAGGTGTGATGGTTAGGGAAGGTTAATTTTACCCTCAGACTTTGGTTTTTCTTCACTCTTTTTAGCTCTATTCAGGAGTTTTGTTGTCTGTGGTCAGTATATCTCTGTGGAAACCCCCTTCTCTTCCATCATTCCACCTCCATTTTGCAAATAACTGTAAGTGTTTTTTATGTATTGTGCGCCATTTTCAGTTCTATTTGACAAAGAAGTAGCATAATCAGAAGTTCGTTTCTTGATTTGAAAGTGTCACAAGTGTCATTTTCAGTCGTAGAAGAGAATCCCATTGTTCTTGATAGTCGATTATACTGTTACTCTTGTATGTGATTTGAATTAGTAGTTTTTCAAGTGTCGAAAACAATTTTCATTTCGAAATTGCAAAGTGTCATCCTTATCTTCACTTCGTTTTGAAAAGAAATTTGTTAGTATTGTCGCTTTGGAAAGATAATTCAGATTTGCACTTAACATTATTCTTATCATTCAAACATTTAGAAGGTTGAAAACAAATACATGCATGTGCATTTGCATTTAGACTGCTTGGTTTGATTTAGGACAGTGCATTTAGTGTGTGCTCTGTGCTCTTTGTTGAAAGACCCTCAGTTATCTTTCCTTAGTAGCTAGGATTTTCATTGCAAAAGAAGATTGAACGATTGTTTATAATCTTAGACTGCATTTTAGGAATTATATATATACATCGCACGGTGAACCTGAAAGGAAAATTTTTAAACAAGATCAACTATAAAATAAATTTAATGAACCTAAAAATGCTTTGGAACCTAACGCACAACATCTAGAAGTCTAGGCTAGAGACGTATTTCGGCGTCGTAAAGCCTAGTAACTATCGCTTTCATTGTTGGTTGGGTGATTCCTCCTCTTTGAGACGACAAGTGCCAGTACAAACTTGTGCTCCTACATACCATTGAGTATATATTGGGAGGCCACAATAGGCTATCTCCTTTATCCTTAGGAAGTCATGTCTGCCCCCCTATCGATCGCAATGCACTGAACACAACATTCAGGAAGATTGACTGCCGTACTGTAAAAAGTATTCTGCAGTTTTGCGATTCAATTGGTAATCCCTCTGTCTAGATTTCCAGAGTAGTCTCTTTCGTTCCTTTTCGGACTCCTTAAAGGAAAAGGTCCATCTGAGCACTTGTCACTTCAGGCTCATTAAAAATCGAAAGCGACTAGAGTCATCTTTCGTTTTTTCTCAACTCTTAAAAATTGAAAAAACAAGTTGTGTCAAAGCGTCTAAAATTCATTTAATTCAGAATCATTTTCCCCTTTTAATTTTGAGTTGATCGAGTAATCTGCAATCGTGGAAGAAAGTCAATCAAAACCCCGCCGTTCCTGGAGACGTACGAGTCAACTGTCGTTGACTCCAGAACTGAAGCTATTCCAGACAAAGCGAACTCATTTGACCAGATCAAAGTCCCGTAGGTTAGTTGTAGCAAGTACTCCGACATCCTCAGAGACTCCAGTTATTCCAGACATTTCTGGTATCCCTGCCTCCATAGAAGAAATTCTGCAGCAATAAAAGGACATTACAATTGATCCTAGTGTGACGGTAAATACTTCTATTCCTAAACCGACTCCATCTACAGCTGATTCAGAAAGAGTTACTCCCCGAACATCTATCGCAGCAGAACTTGTACCTTCTTCAGCACCATAAATATTTTATGGACTTGACGGTCTACCTCTTCCTCCTAGATTGATTGCCATAGAAGAGATTGTGGAAGATCCCCCATCTAGCACTCCATTGCAATTTGGAGCTGGGATCACCCTATATCCTTCTTCATCAGAAGTTATTCTCCCGCCATCGGAAGTTCCTAAAGAATCGGTAAGGAATCTTTTGGATAGGCTTAATATGTCTGAAAAACCATCGACATCTAGGACTGTGTCACCCAACAGAGCAGTGGCAGACATTCCTGCTGCTACTCTGACAATGTTCGTCGACATGCCATCTATCCCAACTAGCTCTCAATCACTGGATGGAGTCCATCCAGGGGCTGGTTCGATAGTATGGATTGTTCCCGTTTGTTCGTCCAGAATTGTATCTGGAATCTCTTATGTTGAGTCTTGACAAATTGATCCCTCACAGTGTCAATTTGGGCAATCCAGTCCCCAAGGGAAAATCATTCATTTGAGTACTCGATTACCGCCGTATGGAGGGCTGTAGACCCTTTCATTCTCTTCTTTGGAAGGACAACCATGCGAGAGTTCACAACAGAATTTCGGTTATGCTAGAATTACATCTAGCGGTTGGGTGCCAATCCTGCCTCAACAACCAAGAGTTGTATACTCAATGCAACAAAGTTTGCCTATGACAAATATCCCACTACGCCGGCTATTGTGACAGTGTCGCAAGTACAAGCGTTGCCAGTTGTATGCCAACCTCAAGTTATAATGCAACAACCTCTTTTACTTACGACGCGACCATGATCACCAACCAGTGGAATGACGCAGGTTCAAACGGGGACCATCACCCCCCATCTTGGTCAAGCAGTCACTACTGGACAACAGCTAATGGCTTCACAACCCTGGCTGGTGCAATACCAACAACCGCAATTCCAACAAGCCTACCAAGGATATGAGCAACAAGTCTTTGCAAGTAATGGGCAGCCGTATAATCAAAATGTTCAATATCAACCATATCATAATGGTCATGCCCATCAACCTTACCAAAGTCACCAGCATCAAATTCATTATGCTGGTATGCAAAGACCAACTTCTCAGGTAATTCCATCCTATCATGGGTATGCTTCGCCAATCCTGAATCAACAGTTGCCTTTTGTGGCATCTTTAGAGTTACCAGATCTAAATCGACTAACGAATGATCCAATTTCCTACGCCCCTTGGTGGCCGACAATTCCACATAAACATCCATCTGGTATTCCTAAATTTAATGGAAATCCAGGTGAAGACCCGTTGAATCATGTGATGACCTTTCATCTGTGGTTTTCATCCAACACTCTCAATGATGATTCGATCAGGCTTCGAACGCCTTTTTCAGCGAACGTTAACTGGTCCAGCAGCAAAATGGTATATAGAATTGCCTAGAGCTTTGTTTGATAACTTCAGTACCCTAGCCAGAACCTTTTTAACCCATTTTCAGTTAACCTTAAGGTACGAAATGGGAACAGAGCTGCTTACCAACTTCAAGAAAACGACGGCCACTCACATATCCGATCATATTCATGAGTGGCGACGTCGTTGTAGAATGGTAAAAACATATGTTTTTGATCAGCTATTGGTTGAATGGTTTATTAATTCATTATTACCTTCCATTACGGAAGATGTGGCAAAGGGAGGATTCATCATTGAAGAGCAAGTTATTGCTTGTGCCCAATATCTAGATTTGATCTATACTCAGTCTGGCACGCTCTACGATAAAATCACTGATGCTCCTAGACCGGAATATTCCATTCCTCCCCCTCCTAAATCAAACAAAGACTCTCATGTCGGTGATGGCGTGATAGGTATGACTAGCACAAAAACCGCAAAGGCTACATCCAAGAAAGCCCGTACGGTTTCAAGTCAAAATGCAAATGAAGAACTTCTCGCCTCAGAAGTAAATGTCATGTCAACTGACAAAGGCAAAGAAACCAAGCAACCAAGAGGCAAGAAGAAAAAGAAGCAGGAGGAGTCGTCTCCTGAAAAATCTTCTGCAAACCCTTCTAGTCAAAGGAAACCCCCTGCGGGGTGTCAGATATGTGATGAGGATCATAAGATGAGAGATTGTACACATAAAGCTGAAATTAAGAAATTCTTTAAGAGTTCAAAAGCCTCAGCAATATTAACTGATCCGTTTCCAAACCTGGGAACAAATCTGGTTGCTAGCGTCAATGCTTCCCCATCCCAAGTGTTAATGTTGTCTGTTTCAAAGCAGTTGAATGGTGCTTTGATATTGACAAGGAATAAAGATTACGGGAATCCACAGATGTCGAACGACAAGGATAATGATCAACCTAGTATTTCGACAACAACTTAGACCGAAGTTGTGCCACCCATCATTCCTGAATTAACGATAAAACTTCCAAAGGGAGTAGTACACAAATCGATGTTTAATCCTGGTTCCAGAGAAGCACAACACTATAATATAGTGGAGGATTTAGCCCAATCGCCCTCCGCGATGTCGACACTTGAGGTACTGCAAAATTGCCCCTCCTAAAAGCAGGCTTTATTATCAGCAATAGGTGGGATTGACCCAACGGATTCCAATCTTGTGTCCTTTGATCACAAAGGATATGACCCTCAGTTACTAGCTCAACTAGCTTTCCTCATTCAAGTGAAAGCCCTCAACAAAACTGTTCATAGAACAATTATTGATGAGGGGCCATCCACATGCATATGTTGATGAGTTGCTGCAAAAATTTAGGGTCTCCACCCTTGTCGCGATCGTCGACGACATTAAAAGCATTTGATGGACGAACATACACCCCATATGGGATATTAAGTAACTTGCAAGTTTAACTGGGGGGCAAAACAATAGAAATTGATGTTGAAGTTATCGACAAAAACCTCGATTACAACATCCTACTGGGAAGAACCTTGATATATGCCATGGCTACCATTGTGTCGACCTACTTTAGGAAGATTGCATTTCCTTTCCAAGGAGGAATTACAATCATCGACCAACAAACATTTCTCCCCAACAGTTCACAAGTTACAAGAAGCATTCTGATGATCCATGGAAGCCCTAATTCACTTCAAAATATCATAGTAGGCCTACTAAAAGACCCCACATTAATGGGAACTTTTACCCTACCGCCTCCAACCAATTTGGCGGAAGTGGCTAAAGTGGGAACCTGCAATATGATATCTTCTAGATTCAGAAGATTCCTAAACATTTTGTCAGCATGGATCATTGCCCTAATAGAAATATTGTAGCAATCAATTTTCTTAGCATGTGGGGCAAAGACAAATCAATGCTCATCGAGTGTTTGGATAGATACGTCTAAGGAATATGGCACCTCTTCATATCCTTGGTCGCATGTAGATTCTACAGACGAAGGAATCATTCAGTTAATGATGATAGGAGAGACACCAAGGAAAGATCACCACCATCGTTCCCATCTTCCAGATTACCACAAAGATTATTCCAGCGACCTTAATCATCCTTCAGTTTTTGATTTTCTATCAAATACTGTAAATACGGTGGATTCCGAGGATAGTTCTTATCTCGTGTCGACCTCGTTAAAAAATGAAACAAAGAGTAATGAGGATAGTTCTTTTACTGTGCTAACCTCATTAAAAAATCAAACAAATCCCTTTCCAAATCGAGTCTTTCAAAGATCTCAAAGGTAAACCTTCATTCCAACCACCTCGTTGAATGCAATGAATATTGGGGGCATGCACCTCGATTTGCGTTATTATGCTTGGGGCATGCAAACTTATCAGAAGCAGTGTTATCGTAGGGTTCAAGCTCATTAAAAAATAAACTCTCCACGAGCAGTTTTACGCGAAGTTCAAGCTCGTTAAAAATTAAACCTAAGCAATGAGCAAATGTTTCCCCCAGAGTTTAAGCTCATTAAAAAATGAACCAATTTCTGGTAAATAACCATTGCGAATGCATTATCATTAGCTTTTGAGCCTTGGTCGTGTTCTCATCATCACCTACACTCCGTTTTTTTGGCCGATCATATGACTCCATTTGATTGTTTACCGTTTTTGAGGAACATCTACGACAAGTGATTCTGTTAGCCATCCTTGTGACACCAGCCATGATTGGAAAATTCCAAACCTTACTTGGAACCAGCTGTTACCCGAAATTATCACTCGTTCCTCAAAAAACGAGTCTCTTTTAAGCTCTTTTCACCTGACTAGTAAAATATGAAAAGATTGTTGAGTGATTGGCTTCTCCAGCTGATTAAAGTCATTGGAAGTGCTATCCCTCCTTTAAATTTTAATCTTTTTGGACCTGAGGGATTATTACACAAAAAGATCGAGCGCTTGTCTTGTTTAGCTCGTTAAAACTATCGAAAATTAATCCCTTTTGTATTATTTTATACTTTTTCGGACTTAAGGGATTATATGACGAAAAAGGATTATTGGAGTTTCCTTTCCATCCCTTTTCATACTCTATAAAAATGAAAAAGGACCGAGTTATCATTTTCGTTAAACTCTTTAAAATCAATAGCAACAAACTTGTCCAAATGGACAAGAACGAGTTCCATTGTCGCTAGACTCGTTAAAACATAGCAACGGGTTCGCCCGAAAGGCAGATTATAGAACAAGAATATGTTATCCTCCTCAAGCTTGATAAACAATAAAGAGGTACTGGTCAGCAATGACTGTGGAAAATTGGGAAGAAAACTTGAAGAAACTTTATTGGTAGCAAGTCGCTCTTGAAAATGACACTTTCACTCCGTCCGAGTCAGGTTGGGTTATTCCATTCACCGGTCATATCATCATTGGTCCGTCACACCATCCATATTTGGGGTTAATGCTACCGATCCATTGTAAGTGTCATCGGTATGTTCAAGAGAAGTCGCTCAGAGAATTCACCTGTGTCTCATCCGCTGCAATACATTCACGCTCCATTCTTTCATGACTGCCACCCTGAACCCTGTATCATCAGATCGTTTTCATCTCCACAAAATCATTTGCTCCATTCTGTGTCATAGATGTGGGATTCATTAAGGCCCTCCTCCGACGGGTCACTTCTTGTTGACATCAGCTCATTATCCAAGAAGTCAACCTAGGAACAGCCCCTTTTAGTACTTTGAAGCTTGCATGCCTCAATGGCAAGTTTCTCACTTTCGGCGATAGGTTTACATCAATGGCCTTCGACCGAGAGATTTTGTGTGGTGTTCGACGCCAATTCCCTTTTTCATGCCACGCGAATTGTACTGTAGCACCTTGAGGGTCATTGTCATTATTGGTGATTCCTCTCGCACCTGTTAACAACTTACATCATTCGTTGGTAATCAGGCGATGTCTTTCCATGTTCGACTCCAGAACATCTTTCACATGGATCGACTTGTACTCCGAGTGAAGATTGAACGAGTTTTGAAGACCCCGGATCTAGTTTCATCCATCCAGGCTGCGATATATTCAGGAATATAAAGACATCAAATGTACATCATTGCCAAACAGATGATCATCCAAATCAAAGAATGATGACTCCATCCGAATCATCAGTCTGCTACGTAGACAGTTGTCTATCATATGTACATGAAAATGAATTTATAAAGCTGAGCATGGGAATGTTTGCCTCAGCTAGATCATGAAAAATATTATGAAGATAATGTATTGTATTGAATCTTATTACAGGTCACCTTCCAGCTCGAAAAAAAAACTTCAGATCCTCATGATAAAGCATTTCACCTGACATCAAAAGATTAACGACCTCATGCTTTAAGGGGCAACTGTTATAGACATTTTTGGGCACTGCAACCCCAATCATAAATGTCCATAAACTAAGGGCTCCTAAGTCCCTAAAAATTTAACTTCACTACCTAAAGGAACAAGGTCAACTGATTACATCATCTCCCAGAAGTTCTCCACAAAAAACTGGTCAAAACTGGTCAAAACTGGACCATATAGAATGCCTAGTGCAAAGGGTGTGATGCATCTCACCTTGTACACATGGGAGGTACGATGCATACTGAAAATTCCTTCTATAGGGTGCAATGGAAGAGAATAGACAAGTGGTGGAGACAGTTTGCTAAGTGGATGATCAAGGAATCTTCTAGAAAATTCTCATATGACACTTGCCTCTCAGAATTTGCCCAGGGATGAGTAAGAGATCAATGAAATCTCCAAGTGGAACCAAGAACTATCAGAGAGAGGACACTAACCAAAATCCCAGAATCTGACTCACCCCCCTGCAAACATCTATATATGGATCCCTCATCACAGAGATCCAGGGGTTAGAGGCTGGAATCTTGTATCTTGTAGAGAAGTGTTGTTGGTTTCTTGGTGTAACTTCATAGTGTTGGGTGATCTAAGCTTTACTTGAGGTGAAGAAGGGATTTCTTGCTGGAGGATGATGCTACGTTAGAACAATTGGTTGTAATCCTCTTGCTATTCTTGATATCAATAAAGCTATTCAAGTTTTCCTCCACATTCTTGTGTGTTTGATTATATATGCATTTGTGTGGTCGATACATATATGGTCCTGTGTTGTTTATGAATATAGATCTCTGTTCTTCAATAGTACTATGCTTCTTTGATTCCATAGATGCTCTTTGAAGCTGGGAAGACGAAGAAGAAGCAGCAAAGACCTATAAGGAAGGAGAGGAACCAGGCAAGGAACCAAGCGCAAGACTAAGGTTGGTGTCCTTTGTTCCACTCTTGTCTATTTTTCATAAAGGAAAGTGAAAGTAGTTTTAACTTGTTTGTCTCTAAGATAGCTACCAGTCTTAGTGGGAATAGCAGCTCCGAGTGGTCACTATTCCTGGTAACAATGATGAAAACAAAAGGAGACAATTAACAAGAAAGAAAAACAAAAGAAACAAAATGATAGGAATGACAACACACAACAAGGAAACAAAACCAGAAGCTGAAAAAAGAAACTAAACCAAAGCATAATGCAAGAGAAAAGTAAGAAAAGACAAGAGAGACTAAAGATAACAAGAAGCGATTGGTGTAAGACAAGGAAAACTGAGATGCAACTAATCCTACTTGTAATCTTGCAACTAGAAGGTCAAGATCACATATGATGGAATTTCTAATATAGCCACCGTAATCATTCCTAACCTGTAATATAAAGAAATGTGCAAGAGAAAATATGAGAGCTTGATAATTTGCACAGAAAATTGAAGATATTGCATGTGCACAGAAAGATGTGTCACAACCACTACTTTCATCCAATTCACATTCTAACCTCTCCGATGGAAAACATAATCAAACAAACCTCAAAGACTTCTTATGAATGCACCTTCTATGTCATCTAGCCTAGAAAGCACGAGAAAAGGCCGAAAACTATTTATTGTAATGTAGCTTGCCAAGAAATATTCCTCCAACCATTCACTGGTTGGATAATAAAATTGATGATGATCCTCTTGAAAACCCTAAAATATTTGAAAATATGGCTCTTCAATTAGAGGCACAAGATTAATATGGCAATCTTTTGAGGGAAAATAGATCTGATCATATTTGGTAATCATGTACAGACAGTGAGGACCTAACATTACCATTAGAAAAGGCTGAAGTGATACAATCACTCGGCAAAAATACAAATAGTGAGATGTTGAATGATGAAGATCAAAGGATGTAAAACAACTGTCATTGGATGTGCTAATGGGAAAATGATAAAATGAATGGCACTCATTAGAGGCAGAGTACTGATCAGATGGGCTGATTAAAGCATCATATTCTCAGTTTGTAATAAATGAAGATAAATCATTTTGAACACTTTCACAAATGCTCTGAATAATAGAATCATCTTCCTCATGTGATGAATGCGATAAACTATTTCTTTGTAATTGCTTACACACTACACTAGCAACATAATTATCGAAATAAGTGAAAAGGAATGCCAGCACAACAAACACATGAAATTAGTCAAGATGCAGTGAATGAAGAAGAATTTGATTCGCCTCATAACTCGTGCATTCATTATCACTCAAGAGGATTTCATGTGCAATGAAGGGGAATATTTGCAATATAACATTTGCGAGAAAAACTAGGAGCTGACTATTAAGAGATGAATTTGATAAGCATGATTCCTTCGGCGAAAGATAGTCTTTGAAATGATCAACTTCTCAATTCCATGACTCTATGAGAGGCACACATTCCAAGCCCAAGTTTGATGCAAGTGATTTTCATGAAGATGAATAAAATGAAAAAGATTCCTGAATCTAGTGAGAAGTAAAATCTTGAAAATTTCAAAGATCATACTCAGAATACAAAACATTTTTCAAAAAGAAATTTTCATTGAGTGAAACCATGCAAAGAGAAGGATTGTGCTAAAAAAACCAGATCTGACTATTTCTGGGGGATTACCAGAGTTGCGAGATCCTGACATAACCATCAACAGAATTTGAGGTGCCTCGACTCCCTGGAAGGTCCCAAAAATTTCCAAGATTGTAAAATTGTGTTTTGAATATTGAATGAGATCATGCATGGTTTGAGGATAGCTACTACCACTTGTTTCAATAAATCCATTTCTCATCGGATGACACCCATCTCTCTGACCAATTTCATTGGATTTCTCAACTTGAACAACCAAATTACTCAAGTCGAAAGATTATTTTGATCACAAATTTGAATATTGATTAATAGAGGAAACTTCATGAGCAAGTTGATTTCAAGAGTTTTCTTTATGCAAGAGAAGAGATGATGAGGGTTCGGCAGAGTAGTCAATGATTCAATTGTTTTCATTTTCATCATGGACAATCTCATCGCCTTATGTAAATTCAGAATATAACTCATTAGATGAAGAACTTAAAGAGCATGGATTATCTACAACACAAGTAGATGCATCACAGATGGTAGAGCACAAGGGATAGTGAAATGAAGAGCAATTTTTGATAACCACATCTTCATTGACTAAATCAAATTTTGGATCCAAAGTAAAATCTTCATGAGAAAACCAAAGATCAGTTGATGCACCTAGGAATTCGTGATTGAATACATCAATAGAGTCATCATCATTGGGGTGATTTTTGCTAAAGGTGATGGATTGATTGAAAGAATTGATTAGATTTGATTCACTATCGATATTAGTAGATTTAGAATCATTCAAGAATGGAAGCACATTGTTTTGACATGGAAGATTTTTGAAAAGAGAAGAAATATTGAAAGAATCTTCACCTTCTTGCTCTTATACATGTGTAATTTGATTGTGTTGTATCTGATCACAATTTGAACCAATAATGCAAAAATCAAGAGAGCATGAAAGACTAGCTGGTGGAGCAAATTGATCAGGAAGATCATAGTAAAAAGAATCATGGCATGTAGATGATAGAGGAGAATAGAAATCTAGATTAGATTGGAAGCTAGAGTTATGAATGATAACATCATGTTGTAGAATGGGGAAGTTAGTCTTCATCATGGGCTTCATGAGCCATTGTGAGATTTCCTTCATTGAATTTGAGCCATGAAAAATGGAAGAAGAATGAGAAAATGGATTAGGAATTTGATTTGTAGATTTTTCAACTTTATCACCATCACAAAGAGGCACCTTCATTGGAACTAGAAAAGGGGGAGGAAAATGAAAAGAGGCAGTAAATTCCTCCTTTGAAATTATAGGTGTCTCATGATTCATAAGAGTTGGGGAAGTAGGAAAATTAGGGGGTTCGAGTTCATCATGTAAAGGGATAAGAACCAATATCTCAAACACTTGTTTCAAGAAATCCTTATTCATGTCTTCTTTAGAAATTTCATAACAAAGGTGAAGGAATTGATAAAAAAACTCCTCAACTGATTCATTAGGATTCATTCTTAAGAGATTGATTCTTTTACAAACATCTTAGTAATCATACATATCAAAGGTTTGATGAAGCTCCCCGAGGAAATGAGGAAGGGAATGGATGGAAGTAGGTGGCAAGGCATGGCACCATTGATTAACATGACCTTCGAGGGTGAGGAAGAAAATCACATAAGAAAACTCTTCATTATTGATTTCGTAATATTCACAAAATTTAAGAAAATCAGAAATGTGCTCGGTTATGGATGTTCCATCCTCACCATCAAACTTTAACTAGAACAAGTGATAGAAAGGCTCACGAGAGATTGAAATTTGGTAAAGGGAAAAATTAGAGAAACACCCCGTGAGTAAGGTTTAAGCATTAGTCATTTTAGATAAGATATTCAAACCAGATTCAACAGGCTCAGCTTGTCAGATGGCCCTCCTTCTAGTGCTATTATTGACGGTGCTAGAAATCCGTCAACCAAGGGGTCTCGACTCTCCCAAATGTGAAGTGGGTTTGGACGTGGAAGTCCCTAACTTGCTTGGATTTTACATATGTTAATAGAAGTTATTTTCCCTATTGCGACCTATGAGCACTTGTACTTGGTATTATGTTGATTTGATGGCTAGTTTTTCATGGTTAATATTCTGGATATTTGCTAGTTATAAGAATGGTTCTATGATGTGCTCTAACTATGGCTCTTATTCATGATTTGATAAGTATTTCAATGGCCGATGAATGCATGGACTAACAAGTGTTGTTGCACCCAATTGAGAAGGAATTAGACCTTCTTAATGATTCTTAGATCAAGTTCAGAGATTTATGATCGTAGATGCATTCATCACCTATAAATTATATGTTTACCATATGTTTCATGAAATGTCTAATGTGTACTAGGCAGTTTAGGTAAATTTCTTGCTTCAAGTTTGAATTTTTGGCATTGTGATCATCTCAATCACGATTATGGAAATTTACAGGTAATTTTCAGCAGTGGCATCGAGGCCATCCTGAAAAAGTGACACATATCCTAGAACTGCATTCACGAAATAGGGGATCTTTGGTCATAACAACATGCAAGAAAGTTTATGAGTGTTGTTGGAGCTTCATAACCGCACGGATGCAATGTTATGGGTGTAGTTTGGGAGTTTCTCTTGACAAAACAAATCCATATGAGATATTGATCACCTGGGTTGGCTGTGAGGAGAGTGATCACCCAGGTTGATTATCAAGATCGTGAGTGGTCTGCAACCCCTGAGGGAGGTCAACTAGTTGTAGGTTTGTAGGCCCCATGTCCATAACTGGAACTTGAAAGTTGGGTCATGTCATTGTAGCACTCAACTCATATTTACCCTAGAGAGCTTGTACAAGCGAATAGTGTGGGAGGGTCATTTACAGTTTTTGAGAATGGTAGTGGTGAAATTGTAAAACCAACCCCTAGAAACTATGATGACCAACTTTTATATTTGATACCTCTATAAATATTATACATTACACTTCACACTCATTTATAATGTAAAATATAACTACATAAACAATATTCTCTTGATGTTGGTGTTGATGTCCAACAAGAGAATGAAAATATTTGATTACATGACAGAAATATAGGGTATTTCAATATGTAATAGCTAATAACAAATGGGTTCGTGCTATAGATAAATGACATTATGTTGGAAACCACACCAAGATTGAAATCAATGCACCAGTGTGATCAAATGATACGATATAGTTATATATCCCAGTCATTGAATATTATCAAATATGTTATCCACGACTCTTGGGAAAGGACAAAGATGAAGTGAATATGGATCAAGAATAGACCCATTGTACAGGAAAATATATATGAAGAGACTTGAAAAATCACATGAAAAGATACCTAGATCACAAGTTTGAAAGCCTTTAAATATTGAAGAGTTGTGTGATTACTTCCCATAACACATAATTTTGAGTTGTTGCCATAGTCCATTCCTTCATCCATGGGCACCAAGTTACTTTATACCTCCTTCTGTCTATAGGAAAATAAGATAACAATTTTTAGATAACACAATGCTTTCTTTCCAAGTCTCCCTTCGGGAAGCTAGACTCCAAAAATCTATCCTTAAACATTTTATGCATGCCTCTTGCACTCAGATCAATAATGATAAATATAGTATTTTTTTCATCCATAGCACAATTTCTTCCCAATCCTTCCTAGCCAGGATTTTTTGTTTTTGTATTAGCTCCCATCCATCCTAATCATTGGGAATTCCCCTAGTCATTAACTCTCTAAGAACATATTGTTGGCAATACCTCCTCTAGTGTATTTTCAATCATGCCTTCAAAACTGGCTTTTTCTCTCTCTTAACTTTGTTGGGTGGGTGATTCTGTTGAAGGTTGTGCTGCAATCAGTTCCAATCTACCAGTTATCAGGCCTAGATACTCCTAAAAATTCATGCTCAGATATGACAAATATTTTCCAAAACAAATTATGGAATGGGGCTTAGGAAGCCAAGAAATTGGCACTCCTTTCATGGAATCATCTTATCAAACACAAAATGATTGGGGGTCTTCGTCTCAGTAACCCTTTTATCCTAAATCAAGTGATGGGTATGAAACTATGGTGGCATTATATTTACGGTGGAATAGATCTTTGGAAGATTATTTGGGGCCAGAAATACAATATTCCCTCCTCTTTGAAAGATAGACTATGAGCGTGAAGTTTTCTAAGAGGTTCCTCAATTTGGAATTTAGCCTCTACGAATAGAGAATTAATCCATAATCATACCTTCTTGGAAATTAGGGATGGGAGTAGAGCTTTATTTTGGCAATATTTGTGGCAACAATGGGAAAATCTCTTCAGTCACTACGACCTTCATGAGATCTTCCTTTTATCAACAAAACCCATAATTTGGTAGTCAAGCAGTTTTGGGAACCTCTCTCTTTGACTGCATGAAGAAAATGGAAAAGGAAGCACAATTCGAACAATCCCACGAGGTCAATTCAATGGGAATTATTTGATATGGAGCTACACTTTAGAAGGATCATTATTTATGATGGGTCGAATATTCTTCAATGGGGATAGAAAACCAATGGCATGTTCACCATAAAAGAAGCTTCTCAGTTGGCAGCAGAGGAACCTCAGGACTAGTATAATCCTCTCTAGTGAAAAATATGGATGGGACAATTTTGGACAAAGTGACGTAGTTCTTAACACTAGTGTGCAATGCATGTATTCTCACATAGGACCAATTACAAAAGAGAGGAATCCAAGGGCCTTCCTTCTGCAGCATGTGTGCCTCTCAAAATGAAACTATTGAGCACATTTTGAACCTATTCCCCTTTGTAGCTCAGCTCTGGCATAATATTGACTATCTTTCTGGTCATCTAGACCGAGATAATACTAGTATTTGATCCACTATTGAGACCTAGAGGCAAGGACTCTTCTCTAGTCTTGTCCTAAATATATCTTTGTATCTCTCCCTTGGCTTTCTTCTTTGGGCAGTATGGAAAGAAAGGAATAGAAGGATTTTCAAAGAACATAAGCTCCCACATTCATATTTAGAAATGAATTCTCCAAAACATTAGAGAAACTATCCTTGTAGAGAAATGGAATTATTATGATTGGAAGGTTACACTTGATGAAGTGCGGATTGTTTATTTCCTAAACATGTACCAAAAAATGTTGCCCCCTCATCGTGGAAGTTAAAGGTTCCTCCCCAAAAATCCTCCTACCAAATCTTCTGCCCTCCTGATGGTTTTCTTAAAGCTCAACTTTGATGGGGCATCCAAAGGAAAGCCAGGAGGCACGAGATTTGGAGGTATCTTCAGAGACCCATAGTGTCATGTGGTTCAAATATATGGCTCCAACTATGTCTTGGCTAGGAATAATGAAGTTGAATTCAATGCAGTCAAACATAGTTTGCTATTCACAAGATAGGAAGGGTTCAGAAATCAGGTGGTCAAAGGCAACACCACACTTGTCATCGATACTATAAAAAGGATTAATTAAGGCTCCTAGTGGCAAACTATACGTAAAATTTGGAGGCCTACTCATTTGATTCAGGACATTAATGAGCTTATTCAAGGATTTGAATATATCATTCCCTCGCACGTTTGTTGCACTAGTAACAAAGCAATGGAATTCATAGCGAATTGGGGATGCCTTCATTCGAGTAAGAATATAGATGATCCATGGGTAAGTGAGACCCAGGAAGAGGGGCTGGATCAACTGACTCTAATTTTGGACCAAGACTCGGCTCCTAATCAAAACCCTTGATTGAGCTATGAGCTAGCTAGAGATCCACATGAGGATCGTCACCATGATTGATCGTTTAATCACCAGGGTCGGTGGGTGTCCGCTACCACGGTCTCACACGCTCCTCCTCCTTAATGGCATGAAGGGTCATAGATCATGATAGATCCATGACATGTAGTATGGAAGGCTATTAAAATTCCAAGTGGTGGTAAAGGAGGATTACATGAAAATTTGTTCGACAATCTAAATCGTATTACAGGTATCTTAGGATGCTTCAGGCAATTGTTTTTAGGTTCATCATGCTAGAAACGTGAGGAGGAAACTTTGTAGCGGTCTTTATTTTCACGGGGATGGCATAAATGGTCTGGTATATTCTTATTCTTATCCTATTCATTGGTTTGGGGGCTACAATTATTGATTCACCTTGTGTTTGGAGGGGAAACAGAACAATGGTGAATTGGAAAGTTTTTTCATTACAAGCTCTAGCTTTCTCAACTATGTTATGTCAATCTCCATAATTTTTGGTAATTTTCTACATCGTATGGGCATGATTCATTGTTTCTGGGTCATACTTATTATGTTTACTCTACATGCTAAAAGTTAGCCATACCATTTTGAGTTTAAAGTGCCTTGGAAAACCCTGAGGAGGGAAAGGGTTCAAGCATTTAGATGGGGCCAAGTCTATTGACTCTAGTCTCTGGAGTGTAAAGGGGTCATTGCTCTCATTCAAAAGGTGCCTCACACTTCGGGATGGTTCTTGATGTTCTCTAAGTATTTGCTTAGGTGATGGATTTATGGTGTGGTGTGGTGTCGTCTGGAAAAACCTCTATCCTTTTGTCCTCCTATTAAGTTTAAGTTTGATTTTTGATTTGTTTTCTATATTGACGTTACTATAGGTCCTCCTAAGTCACTTCTCCCTCTGGACTTTGCACAGTGGGTTGGGTATCGAGTGTGGGTAGGTGAGAGAAAGTCAAGAAGGGTGGTCCAAATCTATTCACCATGGTGAAGACTCCTCCTAGAGGTGGTGCCACTGAGCGCAAAGGTCGTGGTCATAAGAATCAGGGTGGAAATGGCAAGGAAAATGGCTTGACATCTAGTAGACCTCAATGCCAACGTGGAAGGAAAATGAATATTGAGATTTTATAAAACACCATTCAGACCTATTATATAGTGACCTTCGCCAAGGTAAAGAATCTAATTTCGACCTGATTGAGCCACTAGCAGAGGATTGGAGCAATTTGATTCTCGATCCTGGCTTATGAAATGTATTGTTTCCAAAGCAATGGCTTCCTCTTTCAATATAACTGCAAGTAAGGATCCTCACCAGGGTCTCATAGGCATTCATAAAGAGCCCCAATTAATTCAACTCTATATGCAGCACTAGAATGCCCACGTTGGCCACATTGAGCACCACATTCCTTGCTTACCTCAATCTAAACTTCCTAGCTCAAGTGTAAAAGATCACACTCTGGGGGAATCATGACATGACTAGCTGATGGAAGGTACTATTTGATAATTTTTGTCTGATGTTTTGATGTATATGTTAGGTAGAATTTATGTTTATAGTTTTATGTTTAGTATATGGTTTACAGACTACAAGTCCTATAAGGCATGGATAGACAAACTTAGACTATTTATGTTTTGGATGAATTATAATGTGGTTTGGTGGCCAACAAACCTGGTTTCCCATTGGGCAGGTTGAGGCCACTTAACATTTCTTATGTTTGTAACCTACTTGATTAATTAAATGAATGAATGGAAAGGTAATCCCAAGCTTACAAAAAAAAATGACCACATCCAAGAACATGTCCGCTACTCCCATTTAATCATTTAACCCTTTTATTATGCCATATCTTAACTAATTCATGCTAAGACCTAATTATTTTTCCTTTGTAAGTTTTAAAATATGTTTTCATATGTGAAAATATTTGAAGCTATATGAGATATCTCTAAGTGGATAAATTGAGTATCAATTTCCCTATCTTCTAGTAATGTTACACACAAAGATTTATGGTAGAATTTGTTTTCTTTTAGGATACCTATATATGAATGGTTATATTATTGTCCATATTTCATACGATTAATTTTTTTTCTTTGCTTTAGAACCATTTGAATATCATTCCTAGGTGTTTTCTGTAGTATTAGATCTCAAAGTATTTAGTGAATGCTATAAATCTTGTTATATCCTTTCCTCTTCTCTTCTACAAAAATAATTAGTGCTTTATGTAGTAATAGATCTAAAAGTATTTAGTGAAAGCTATAAATATTGTTATACCCTTTCCTCTTCTCTTTTACAACCATATTTAACCTTATTATTCATCTTCCTCAATTGGAAGCTAGCATGTTGATTATATATATGAAAGGTGTCATCCACAAGAACTGAAATGAATAAAAACCATCCTTTTAAAAACATTACTAGTTCTTGGCATAGTTTTCTAAGCAAAAACTATCTCAAGCAAATAACATGACAAATATGTTTCATGTTTGGAATGGTTTCTAGGTATAAGCAAGTAGACATCAAATATTAGATTTCTCATTGTATACTAAGAGAGCTCTTTGTAAATATCTAAGGCTTGATAGCGTATTTGATTAAAGACAAGGAGAATGCTCTCAATATCACTAGTGTCAATGGATAAGTGTTATGTACAACAATTACCATTTCACTAGCATTTATTTGAAAGTATCCATAGGGAAAGGAATTCCTTCTTGTTTATGAACTTGTATGAAGAAGGTATAATGAAGAGGACCTTCATATTGAATAGCGTAAATCGCTGTATAAATAACTATTGGCAATAGTTGTCTAGCTGCATAAGCATTAGATTGGCTTACCATTCATAAGTGATATGTAGCACGAGAAATGGGCATCTTGAGAAAATATATATGTTCGTGAAAACATAAATGGGATGGTTGTTCTAGTGAACTACATTCTAATTGGACTTGTCACCTGACTAATATGGCTTCAAATATTTATGTTATATATAGTTGCACACTCACATAAATTATATAATGGAATAGACAATAGTAAATTGAGTCTATAAATATAAAAATAAATTGATAATTTCTTGAGGGATGAGAAAAGGAGAAATAAAGGTATCATCTATGTTTCCAACCACTCTAATAAGTTACATCTATCTTCTCTTGAAAAATACAAAGTTTGGATTAGATTTCAATTAACTATAGTTAAAATTTTGGTCAACACATTGATGATAAGAGTGAACATGAAATTGATACTACATTTAAGATATTTTTCCTTCCATCATCCTTTTTATAGTTCTACACAATGGTAGTGGTGAAAGTGTAAAACCAACCCCTAGAAACTGTGATGACCAACTTTTCTCTTTGATACCTCTATAAATCTGATGCATTACACTTCACACTCATTTATAACGTAAAATATAACTACATAAGAAATATTCTCTTCATGTTGGTGTTCACGTAGAACAAAAGAATGAACATATTTGATTACATGATAGAAATATAGGGTATTTTAATATATAATAGCTAACAGAAAATGGGTTCCTGCTATAGATAAATAACATTATGTTGGAAACCACAACAAGATTGAAATCAATGCACCACTTTGATCATACCATTTAGTTATATATCCCACTCATTTAATATTAGCAAATATGCTACCCATGACTCCTTGGAAAGGACACGGATGAAGTGAATACAGATAAAGATGAAGTGAATAGGACTTTTGGTTTATTTATTGCTATGGAAATTGGCAAAGGAAAAGAGGTAATAACTGGAATTTAATTATGAAATAAAGGAAAATATGAGAAAAGGAAGGTAAAGAGACACAAATTTGCCTTCAATGGAAATTAGAGGAAAATGAAGAAAATTGAGACATCAATGATAAAAAGGCTTTAGAGAAATAGTTGACAACTTTTGTTATATTTGGTTTGGATCTCTCCTTTCATTCTCTATCTCATACACTCTTGCAAAATTAGAGAATTATTCGAGAACTTGGGCATTCACTTGGATTTGGAGAAATGAAAGGAGGCAATAAAAGGAAGGAAAAGGACAAGCAAAGGAAAGTGAAGGAAATCAAGGATAAGGTTCAATAAACAACTTCAGCACAAGGATTCAGCAGGTAACAAGTTGCATGAGTGATTTCCTTACTGAGGTGTGAATTAATGGTACATGCATTTGTTTGTTTGGTTCATTTGTTGTCATTAGCATGGTTTTTTCCTAGTTTGATAGTGGTTCCATCCTTTCCTTGCAATTGCCTAGATAGCCAAGGTGTGTTGGGATTCATCCTTGGTCAAGCTCTCTATTTCCAGAGGGTTTTGGAACTAGGTGATCTCATGTGACAAAAATTTCCAAGGGTTGTGGACGGAGGTGTTTTTCTCTAGGAAGTCATCGAGAGGTGGGTGGAGACAAGAAAATTCCCCAAGGTGTGGTGAAGGTGTTCTAAGGCATCCAAGATTGGTCTAATTTTATGATCTTTAGACCAGTTTAGGAAACATCATGGTAGCTTGAGGGTCGAGGTGGTAGGAGAGTCCTGGATATTCTCTCCACGTCTGAATGGCATCCACCATCTGTGTGTACCAGCTCCTGAAGGTCGTTTCATTGATTTCCTTGATGTTGGGATCCCTCGATGCCCTCCATGGTTCATATTAAGAGATTGATTCTTTTACAAACATCTCGGTAATTATACATATCAAAGGCTTGATGAAGCTCTCCGAGTAAATGATGAAGGGAATGGATGGAAGTAGGTGGCAAGGTATGGCACCATTGATTAACACGACCATTAGAGAAACACCCTAGGAGTAAGGTTTGAGCACGAGTCATTATAGATAAGATATTCAAACCAGATTCAATGGTCTCAGCTTGTCATCTAGCCCTCCTTCTAGTGCCATTATTGACGGTGCTGGAAATCTGTCAACCAAGGGATCTCGACTCTCCCAAATGTGAAGTCGGCTTGGACGTGTAAGTCCCTGACTTGCTCGAATTTTACATATGTTAATATAAGTTATTTTCCCTATTGCGACCTATGAGAACTCGTACTTCTTATTATGTTGATTTGATTTCTAGTTTGTCATGGTCAATATTCTTTTTATTTGTTGGTTATAAGAATGGTTCTATGATGTGCTCTGACTATGGCTCTTATTCATGATTTGATAAGTATTTGAATGGTTGATAAATGCATGGGCTAACAAGTGTTGTTGTACCTAATTGATAAGGAATTAGACCTTCTTAGTGATTCTTAGATGAAGTTCAGAGATTTATGATCATATATGCACTCATGACCCATAACTTATATGTTTACCATATGTTTGATGAAATGTCTAATGTGTTCTAGGCAATCTAGTTAGATTTCTTACTTCAAGTTTGAATTTTGCCATTGTGATCATCTCAATCACGATTATGGAAAGTTACAGGAAATTTTCAGCAGTGGCATGGAGGCCATCATAAAAAATTCACACATATCCTAGAACTGCATGCACAGAATAGGGGATATTTGGCCATAACAACACGCAAGAAAGCTTATGAGTGTTGTTGGAGCTTCGTAACCGCATAGATGCAATGTTATGGGTGTAGTTTGGGAATTTCTCTTGATAAAATAGATATATCCATTTGAGAGATTGATCACCTGGGTTGGCTGTCAAGGGAATTAATCAGCCGGGTTAATTGTCAAGCTCGTGAGTGGTCTGCAACCCCTAAGGGAGGTATATTAGTTGTAGGTTTGTAGGCCTCACTTCCATAACTGGAACTTGAAAGTTGGGTCATGTCATTGTAGAACTCAACTCATATTTACCCTAGAGAGATTGTACAAGCGAGTAAATGTGGGAGGATCATTTACAGTTTTCTAGAATGGTAGTGGTGAAAGTGTAAAACCAACCCCTAGAAACTATGAAAACCAACTTTTCTCTTTGTTACCTCTACTAATCTGATACATTACACTTCACACTCATTTATAATGTAAAATATAACTACATAAGCAGTATTCTCTTGATGTCAGTGTTGATGTCCAACAAAATAATGATCATATTTGATTAGATGATAGAAATATAGGGTATTTCAATATGTAATAGCTAATAACAAATGGGTTTGTGCTATAGGTAAATAACATTATGTTGGAAACCGCACCAAGTTTGAAATCAAATCACCACTATGATGAGATGATAAGATATATAGTTATATATCCCACTCATTGAAGATTAGCAAATATTTTATCCACGACACTTGGGAAAGGAAAAAGATGAAGTGAATATGGATCAATAGTAACCCCATTTCACGGGAAAATGTATATGAAGAGCCTTGAAAAATCACATGAAAAGATACCTAGATCACAAGTTTGAAAGCCTTTATATATTGAAGACTTCTGTGATTACTTCCTATAAGGCATAATTTTGAGTTGTTCAAAGAAAATATTATTGGTGGGGAGGACATAGAAAGGTTAAATAAGTTAAATTTCCAACATAAAATCAATAGTGATATATTTTTATAAACTGTCATGAAAGACTAAAGAAATAACTTATCATCTTCAAGAAGTTTGTGAATAGATTCATCTTGAAATGCATATCTTTCACCTCTCTCAAATTTGACCACATCCAAGAACAGGTATGGTACTCCCAGCTAATTATTTAACCCTTTTCTTATGACATATCTTAAAGAATTCATGGTTAGACCCAAACATGGATGTGGCGGTGGGGGAATCATCATCGCCATAGTCCACTCCATTGATTCCTTCATCCATGGGTAGCAAGTTACTTTATTCCTCCTTTTGTCTATAGGAAAAGAAGATTTAAGTGGGGTAAGGTTACCATCATGAGAGGGGTAATTCTATTATTGATGCATATATCATTAGCCCTAAGGGGTAATTCTATTATTGTGGCATATGTCATTACCCCTAACTACAAATTTTTCTGGTAACTTTGTATTTTTTTATTATGGGTGGTTCACTTCATTTCTGCTCTAGTTAGGAAGCCAACACCTATAAATTGAGCATTACAAATATTGTTATGTACATGAGAACCTAATGGATAGCACAACAATTAATTTCAGACAATCTACACATTATTGCTTCCATGATTACAAAACCTTCTCATTTAAATAGCAAAAGCTTCTTTTAAATTATGTTATTAAAGATAAGCTTTAGTGACTCAATCAAGAAAGAAAAATACACATTATAATATTCAAAATCTAATAGAATAACACTTTAATTAAGCATAAACTAAATTGAAATGAACTAAAAACTCAAATTAGTTAGATTCCAAAAATGCTTCTTTCAAAATTAAATTAAATTAAATCATCATATTCCATTGGATATCTCATTGATGCTGATATCATTGGTCGATAATAAATATTCTAGTAAATTGCAAATATTTAAAATATATATACCAAAAGGATCAAAGTTGCGTCTCTTTATCAAACATTTTTTGTTTTTTTAACTGTTCACCACACAAGATGGAGTA
The DNA here is from genome assembly GCA_000404065.3 of Pinus taeda. Classification (NCBI taxonomy): domain Eukaryota; kingdom Viridiplantae; phylum Streptophyta; class Pinopsida; order Pinales; family Pinaceae; genus Pinus; species Pinus taeda. The sequence continues at coordinate 55,904 of APFE031406838.1, forward strand.
TCTCATAAAGTATCGACATCGATATCTATTGGTAATAAATAAATATTCGGGATTCAGGTCCATGCAAACTAGATCACCTAGGAGTTCTTGCTATCTACTATATCTTCCATCCATCCTTACTAGGAAGGAGAGGGAGTTGAATATGAGATCGAGGAATGGAATTTTGAGTGTCGGTCGCAAGGCAGGACCGGGAGAATGTATGGGAGGGTTCGATTTGTTGGTTACTCATGCAAGCTCGCTTTTCTTCGTTTTATTGCAAATCGGTACAAATCCAACATACATTTTTACTGTTCTATTTGCTACACACAATCATCTTGGCACATCAAACATTCATTTCTACTCTTCGCATTTTGGCACATCAAACATACATTTCTATTGTTCAAGTGATGGGTGTGAAACTATGTTGGCACTTGATTCAGGGTGAAACAGATCTTTGGAAGATTATTTAGGGCCGGAAATACAATATTCCCTCCTCTTCAAAATATAGACTACAAGTGCAAGGTATTCTAAGAGGATTCTGAATTTGGAATTTATCCTCTATGAATAAAGAGTTAATCCATAATCATACATTCTCAGAAATAATGGATGGGATTAGAGATTTATTCTAGAAAGATTCGTTACAACAACGGGAAAAGCTCTTCAGTCATTAGGACCTTGTTGAGATCTTCCTTATACCAACAGAACCCATAATTTGATAGTCAATCAGTTTTAGGAACCTCTCTTGTTGACTACACAAAGACAACGCAAAAGGAAACACAATTAGAACAATCTCCCCAGCTCAAATCAATGGGAATTATCTGATACAGAGATACACTCTAGAAGGATTGTTATTTTTGATGGGCCGAATATTCTTCGATGGGGATACAAAACCAAAGGCATGTTCACCATAAAAGAATCTTATCAGTTGGCAACAAAGGGACCTCAAGACCAATATAATCCTCTCTGATGAAAAATATGGACGTGACAATTTTGCACAAAAGTGACTTACTTCATGTCACTAGAGTGCAGTTCTCATATTTTCACTTGGGACCAATTACAAAAGATAGGAATCCATGGGCCTTCCTTCTACAGTAGGTGTGCCTCTCAAAATGAAACTATTGAGCTTATTTTTAACATATTCCCCTTTGTAGCTCAGCTCTGGTAGAATATTGATTCTCTGTGTTGATGTCCAACAAAAGAATGAACATATATGATTACATGATAGAAACATAGGGTTTTTCAATATGTAATAGCTAATAGAAAATGGGTTCCTATTATAGATAAATAACATTATGTTGGAAACCACACCAAGATTAAAATTGATGCACCACTTTATTTCATACCATCTAGTCATATATCCCACTCATTGAATATTATCAAATATGTTATCCGCAACTCCATGGAAAGGTCAAAGATGAAGTGAATATGGATCAAGATGAAGTAAATAGGACTTTGAGGAGGAGATTGATGGTGTGATGAAGGACGTGGACTCCAACAAAGACTCCTTCATCAGCTTCGACGAGTTCGTGGCCGCCAACAGCAATGGCCTCAACGCCGCCCATCTCATGCTAGGCCTCGCTTCAGCTAATTGATGCCTACGCCGCCCCCTAATTAATAAATAAATAAATATTCCCCTACCTCAGCTCTATCATTATATGATGGCTGAACGGCTGAATGCATGTACTTTCAGTTTTAAATATATGCACATATATTTAAAATAATAACTAGTCTCTTACTCTTTTTACTTACATTGTTGTTTTTAGCGTTCTTTTACGTTTTTAGCCTTTTTAACTTTTGATCACTTAAGTTGTTGTTTTTAGCGTTCTTTTACATTTTTAGGCCATTTTTAAGGATGTGTCTTAATTTGGAGAAGTCGAGTCTAAAACCTTTTGCATTACCTTTTGCATTGAGATATTAGATAAAGTTTTATGGGATCCATAAAATATTAATTATTCCAAACTCCTTGAAGCTAGTATAAAATCCAAGGCCTTTCCAACAATGTAAGAAATACTTGAAATGGATTCCAGCTATAGATATTATGCCACTCAAAAAGTGACTTTCCACCTATTTTGGGAGTACACCACATCAACCTCTTTACTCATGGAAAAAGGGCTAGCCATATGGAGAATAGAAATAATACTCTATAAGAGTCCAAGTGGTAGCTATATTTGAGAGTTGGAGTCAAACATAAACCCTATTTTGCTACCGAGTTGTGTTATAACTAAGCTAGAATGAAAAAAAAGGGATTTGTTTCTAGTTGATTATATTTTATTCTATAATAGAGAAAAGTAACCAAGATTACATAGAAAAAGAGAAGAAAGTATGAAATTAGGTATAATATCTTAGCTAATTAAGGAAATTAGGTATTATAGTTTTATTTTTCTCTTTTTGGACATGCTTGAATTTTGGATGAGAGACTTGTTTTAATGAATTTTGAAAATGGGTTTTTTCCTTTTCTTATTCTTTATGTAAGAATATTTGACCATTCTTTACCTTTGATTTCTTGAGTAATAAACTATATAAATGGAAATCACTCTTCAAACATGTATCCAAGGTTGAAAGTTACATTTTCTATGTAGGCCTATGCAAGATTTTACATTTTTAAATAATCTAATAAGGCCAAAACTACACCAAAAACATTTGTAATAAAGCAATCTTAAACCTCAAGAAGGGACTTGTAAATGCAAATTTCAAAGCTAAGAAATACCCTATAATTTGTGGAATAAAAACATGCGTCATAATATAATTTTAAAACTCAAAAAGAGACTTGTTTGAAATTGCATGCAAGTAAATAAGGATGAAAATGCATAAATAAAACCATTAAATAAATAGAATTTTTTGTCATTAGAATAAGGGGTGGAATTGCATATAAAACTATGAGAAAAATAACACTTTTGGTATTTGACATGAGGACTGGAAATGCATTATGAAAATAAAGTTGTAAATTTGATTTCAAGTCAACAAAGATTTTTTTTTCAAGTTTGGAAAACAAGATTAACTTTCACTGAGCTCAATACCATGAAATTACATTCTCAATCTTGCATGTGGGTTGTATCCTTATCTCTCGGCAATTCAACAAAAGGAAAAAGAAATTACTCTTCAATAAATATGAAACTGCATGATCAATATATAGAAAAGGGTTAAAAATCTTGGGAAAATACCACGGATTATCAATACCACGTGCCCAAAAAAACATAATTCACTTCATATGGCACATCTTCATATGCCATTTTTTTTAATTAATCAATTTAATTAATAGGGAAATAGTTGCATATTGCATTGGAGATAAATTCCAACCTTTTACTTTTGTATATTAATATGAATATTCATAATAGTCAATGGAGTTTAAATCTCTACCATCCTCCTAATAAATATTGATAATTAAGATAAAATCATATAATCCCTATTCTAAAATAGACAATTCTATCTAAGTAGTTATTGCATAAAAAAAAATGGGTTCACATTAACCATTTATGTGCAAGGAAGGAAGTGTCAACTTTATTGAGTTTACAAAGACATAACTTACCACAAGATTTTAATATGATCATTCATGAAAATTAAAAATAAAATTTCTTTTCAAACTAACATAAAATAAATACAATCTTAAATTCCATTTGGGGTTTAATTTCACTAATGAAATGGAATACCAATAATACTTCAAACTATCATACTATGAGATATTCAAACTATGTTAAAAAAAAAGAGCAAAAAATTGTACTCAAGTCATTTGAGCATTTTAACAAATTATTTCTTGTGAGACTTTCATTCTATAACCTAATGCTATAAGACCCAGCTAAAAATAAAGTCATTCAAAATCCTGAAGCATTAACTATTTAGATGATTGTGAATTTGTGTACATCCATTCCTACTTTACACAATACAAAATCTAGTTGCATAAGTATTGCATAATAACAATGATTCAATATGGTCTTCCTTGTTGGAAGCAAAAAAAGAGTAAACTATAGTTGGACCTGCAGGTCGTCCAGTTGCGGGCTGTGTTGAATCGCATGCCTCTTTTAATAGCAGGACCTGCATTCGTACCAGGGATCGCAAGTCTCGTATTACTCTCTTCGTCCTGGCCGACTCCTCCTCAATTGCGTCAACCTGGGTTTGGAGGACGTCGATTTGTTTCTTTAGTTGCTGGAGCTGAATAGGATCTGTGCATGCCCTTGTGTTGGCAAATAGAGACTGTATCTACTCTCGCAACTGGTAGACTTGGTGATTATTTAGAGCTAGAATGTCTGACCAGTCGTGGACCTTGCCCATTAAGGCACATCCATCGGTGAGGGCGTCGGCTAGTGCTTGTTTCTTTGTCTCGATCTCTCGCATCTTTCTTTCAACTAAGCATACATATATTTCCATAGGGTTTGGCAGCACAGACCTTACGATCTCTAGCTCCTTCTTCATTTCTTCATTTATGGTTGCTAGGTGTATGCACGCCGTATGTATGTGATCACAGCAGCCTATCAAGGAGTAGGCGGACATGTTCGTCAGTGCTTCCATGTTGGCTTCGATGACTGTTGGCCACATTTCTTGGAGTCTCTGAGTAAGCTGATCCACTTGTGCTTGCAACCCTGTATTTTCCTCTTGCAGTGGATCCCATTCTTCCATTACTGTGAGCAATTGCATCGTTTACTGCTCATGCTCCTTAGCCAATTTCCCATGCAGGCCCTCGACCTTGTGGGCGGTTTGATGAATGGATGAAAATAAATGGGCTGATGACCAGTGATAAAGTGTATCAGCCCTCATTGTGTCTGGTTTTGGAAATTGTTGTTGTAAGGGTAGGCCGCTTGTAATGGATTTATCGTAATGTGAGGCAGGTGAATGCTCTTGTAGGGATGGTTGTTGTGATGGCGGGGTGAACTGTGGTGTGACTGGGGTGATACTAGGGTTTGGCGGGACTGTGATCTTTATAGGGTGAGCGGGTAGGTATGGGCCAACCCTTTCTACTTGCCAACTGGTATCTAGGCGTCTTCCAGTTAGTGGGTCTAGTCGTAGCATTGGTGTTGTACTCTCAGTAGGTGGCATTCCTAAGGTCGAGGTGGCACCTTCCTTCTATCAAGTTTACTGAACTTCTGCTTTCGTAGATATTCTTTTATGGCCAAAGGGGAAGAGCCCGAACACCGTTAAGGAGGTGGACGCTGTTTACGAGGATCACTCTTGCAACTGATGTATTGCAATGGTTGCGGTGATGGGATTTCCTCGACTATGGCAGTTGCGGGAATTTGCTGCTTGACCTCAACAGTGAGATCGAAAACTGGGGTTGGGATGCTAACTTTCAGCTTTTTGGTAGCCAACTTTTTGGCTTGGGGATGCGGATAACTCACTTCTTTTGTGGCTTGGGCACTGTGTCATGGAGGGAGCCTGGGCTACACCCGCGGGAGGTGCCGTTGAGAGGGGTGGTGTTATAAGGGGGAACAACATAGTTGAACCTTGAAAATGTTCAGGATATTCACCCTCACCTTGTGATTGTCCTATTTACCTCAAACATTTTCTCCTCCATTTGGAGCAGCATTGGTTGGATTACTTCCATTGTCGCCCTTCTGCTGCTGTTTTATGCCTTCTCTCCTTCTTGGTTCTGTGGCACCATAGATCTGAACAGGTACCTAGGCTTCCTTTCTTTTATTTCGTAGGCCACTCCCGCCCGTGACTATACTTCTTTGTGCAATGACTCCTCTATCAGAATAAATGTTTGTGGCCTTAATTTAAATGTGGTGGGGTTGACACACCATGCTCTGAGATAAGTATGTACGTGTGAAGCCCTGAACTAGAGGTCACTCAAGAACTCATCCAGGAGAGTCTTGGATATTCTCTCTACGGACTGAATGGCGTCCACCATCTATGCGTACCAGCTGCTAAAGGTCATTTCATTGATTTCCTTGATGTTGGGATCCCCCAATGCCCTCCATGGTTCATATTTGAGTACAATTGGCTGATCTTCAGTAATAGTTGCCATCTGCCTCTCTGGAGGTGGTCTCCACTTCCAAATTTCCAGTGTCATTACAAAATATCCAAACACAAATCTAGCGCTCCACAGGTAGACATATTCGCATGCCTCAAAGATTTCGTTGAGTACAAAGGCTGCCTAGTTGAGTATCTCACCCTGGCAGCAGTGTTATGCTATTGAGACTGTGTCTAGGGTGCACTCATTTCTCGTGAAGTGCCTCATCGTCTTTCCTCCAATCAGGTAGGAGGCACACCGAATGTTATCCTTGTTGATTATATCTAGCTTTGGTGATTTCCCCCATGCTCCATCCCATAGTGGGTCTAGATGTTGTCCTCTCCAGGTTTCTTGCCTCGCTTAGCCCTAGCCTGGAATGTTGTGCTGACTGCATTCACCATGTTTTCCAACCCAGTCAATCGGTAGATATCTTCAACATGTATTGGGTATTCTCTATCCAACCATAGGGAACCTCCATGCATCTTACTCACTAATAGCTTGGTAAACTGCATGGTGGCTAGCTCAGTGCCGAACACAGGCATATTTCTCAAGCTGAACAATGTGTACTTTTGTAGCCCTTTGTAGTCCCCCTTGATTCTGGAGGCCCTCATTCCATCCTCCCGTTGAAATTATTTTGCATATACCTCCCTCTTCATTGCTGGGAATTGGAACCTGTTTGTGAAGTTGTTGTCGATGAGGTTCAACCAGTCGTATTTCCCATACAGTTCGTCCATAACTTTGATTCTTTCATCTAGAGCGATTTTTGGAACTAATGTGATTCTCTTGGCCACTATTCCCCTTCTTCAATAAACAATTTTCACTGGTGGTCTTCTGTTTCTCCTATCGTGCTCTTGTTCTTCCGAGTGCTTCTGGAATCCTTCTGGTGTTTGAAATTATACCATTCCTTGCATTCTTCTGAGAGTTATGTAGCCGGTTCTAACACAACATCCCTTGACTGATGAGGCTTTAATCAACTAATTACTCTAACGGCCTTTCCATGTATTCTAGCTATCTTTTTTCCATCGTCAGCTGACTAGTACGTGCCAAATATGACGTGGGCTTGAAAAGTACAAAGTGGGCTGCATGGCATTTTATTCTACTGTGACGGGCTTATTTATTAACTAATTCTATGATTAACGGGAAATATTTTGTGACCCTACCTTGAAAGTTGCCTTATTTATTACTTAATCAGGGAATAACTACTGGTACGGCAGATGGGACTAGTGTGTGTGCCGCCATCAATTTTGGTAAAAGTTCAAACCTACATGTATTCTGTTGATGATGTTTAATAAGCATGGCTATTTTTCTTGCCAACTAGTCCTATGGACTCTACTGACACTACCCCCCCAAACCACAAATGGGTTGCGGTATCTCTCTACTGACCGCAACCTTATTATGAAAACTAATTTATTTATTTATTTTTATTTTTTTATAACTTGCGAAAAGGTTTTAGGCGTACATCATCCACCCATCCTAGCAATAGGACTCCCTCGCATTGCACGATTCTCACCGCAGCCGATTCCTTTATGTGTGAAATTATGAACGGGCCTAACCAGTGCATCTGTAGTTTTCCTCAGAACTTGAGGAACTTGCTATCATAGAGGATCACTTGGTCGCCAACCCCGAACGATTTCCTCTTGATGTGCCTATCATGCCAAGTCGTCTATATTCATTAATCGACATATTGATGGAACTCTGCCAGGAACCACGTTTCATCAAGCTCTAACAACTAGCTCAATCTATCTCGCAAGGCACTGCTATCGGTCATTCCTGTTGCCTCTGAAATGAACCTTCTGGGTAGTACAAACTCTGTTGGCACCACCACCTCTCTATCGTATACCAACTGAAATGGAGTTTGTTTGGGGAGTCTTTTAACTATTGTTCTATATGCCCAGAGTATTGTTGGAATTCTTTCATCCTAGTCATCTCTATTGGCTGATACGATTTTGGTTAGCACTTTTTCCAGTATCTTGTTGAATGCTTCTACTGCACCATTTGGTTGTGGATGGTACGGGTTTCTCTTGTGATGTTGTACCATAGAAGTTTTTAATAAGACCTGGATTGTCGAGTTCAGGAAGTGTGTACCTTGGTCACTTGTGAGACTCCTTGGGCATCCAAACCTTGAGATGAAGTTTTCAAAAATGAAGCGTGCTGGAGGTTTCTACTGTGCAGTCTTTCACTGGCATGACTTCTGCCCATCTTGACAGGTACTCTATGGTGGTAATTATGTATCGGGCTTTGGAGTGACGTGTTGGTGGGGATATTGGACCAATGAAGCCTACCACCCATTTATCAAATATTTGCACCGTATGGACTGGGTGTAGTGGTAGCTCATCACGTCAGGAAGGCCTTCCAACTCTTTGACAGGCATTGCATTCATTGGCGAATGCCTTGAAATCCTTATGCACCGTAGGCCACCACAGTCCCACTTGTAGTATCTTCCTTGCAGTTTCCTTACCCCCTACAAGTCCTCCCGCAACCCCTGCGTGGCGCTCCCATAAGATATCTTCTCTTTCATGTTGTAGGACTCAATGTATGAGTATCTGGTCTAAGCCCATTTTGTAAAGGTGTCCTGCTATGAGTTGGTAATTCGCTACTCTAACCACTAGGTGCCTTTTCTGCGTTGTGGTGTAACCCTATGGACAACTGCTTATTGTGAGCAGAGTAGCAATTTCCTACAGCAGGTGGTCGTGTATGGCTTTTATCCTAAACAAATCATCATCGAGTAACCGGTCGTCTATTGCTCCATCGCTCTCCCCTATCTCCATGTCAGAAAGGTGATCCAAGCCTACATTCAATCTTCCCAGCCTAACAACTACTTCAAACGTGAACTCTTGAAACAATAATAGCCATCTGCATATCCTTCCCTCCATTATGGGCTTGTTTACTAGGTATTTCAGTGCAGAATGGTTTGTAAAAAAATTGAATGGCACCCCCAGCAGGTAGTGCCTAAATTTTTGGAGGGAGTAAACCATTGCTAGAGCTTCTTGTTCTGTTGTTGTGTAATTCTTTTTCATCGTGGAGAGCTTTCTGCTTGCGTAGTATACTGGATGATCCATATTCTCTCCTAGTTGCGCTAGGAATGCTCCTAGTGCTAGTCCAAATGCATCAATATGTAAATGGAACATTTTGTTCCAGTTAGGGTACACCAATATGGGCGCACTTACTAACCATTCTTTTAGTTTGTCCAATGCTGCTTGACAATCTGTTGTCCAAATGAATTCATCCGTCTTCTTTAGTAGTCTCTCCATTGGGGTTGTTATGGTTGCGTAGTTTCTGATGAACCTCCTGTAGTACCTCGTATGGCCTAGAGTTTCTCTTATTTTCTTTATGTTGCAGGGTGGTTCCATGTGGATGATGTTTGCTATTTTGGTAGGGTCAATGCAGACTCTATCTTTGCAAACAATATGGCCTAGCAGGGTTCCAAAGGGAACCGCGAAAATGAACTTCTTCATATTTAAATAGATCTGCAATTGTCTGCATCTTTCAAACATTACTCTCAACAGAATAGTATGATTTTTCAGCAGTTTATACACTATCTAGTCGTCCATGTATACTTCTAGGAACTTATGAATATAATCTCAGAAATCTGCTATTACAATCCTTGAAAAGTCTTCTAGCGCATTCTCTAATACGAATGGAATTACATTGTATGTGTACGACCCCCACTCCATCGTGAATGTTTTTTCCTTTTATCTTCTTTGGCTATTCAGACCTAGTGGTAGCCCGAGAAGTCGTCTATGAACGAGTAAGCCTCATTCCTCGCAACATTGTCTAGGACTTCGTCCCTGAAGGCTGTGGGGAATGAGTCACACACGCATGCATTGTTCAAGCTCATATAGTCGACGCATAATATGATCTCGGTCGCATCCTTCTTGTTTTGAATCACTATCGGGATTCTTGTTTTGAATCAATGTTCGCCACCCAACATCTTGGCACATCAATAATTGCGTAAAGCATCCTAGAAATTGGTGCGCTGTCATCCAAAACTAAAGGACATGTGGCAGATTTTAAGAAAAAAGCCCTATATAACAATTCCCTTGGCTTCCACTCCTCCACACCACCTCTAGTGCCATCTCCGTCTCCTTCTCGAGTCGTAGTATTATCCTATTTGCTTCCCTTCACCATCACCTAGTTCAGCTGCGAGAATGGCTTCAGCTATGCAATGTGTTGCCATGAGCAGCTGTCGTGAGCTCAGGGACATGTTCCACAAGTTCGACACCAACGGAAATGGAAAAATATCCAAGTCGGAACTGAGTGCCCTGATTTTAGAGGTGGAGATAAAAATGCGTATATAAAACCATTAAAGAAATATAATTTTTTATAATTGGCATAAGGGGTGGAATTGCATAGAAAACTATGAAAAAAATAACATTTTTGGTATTTGACATGAGGACTTGAAATACACTCTCAAAATAAAGTTGTAAATTTGATTTCAAGTCAATAAATATATTTTTTTCTTAAATTATATTCTCAAGATTAAATTACACCATGCCCAATAAGATGAAATTACATTCTCAATCTTGCATGTGGATTGTATCCTTATCTATGGCCCATGGGCAATTCAACAAAAAGAAAAAGAGATTACTCTTCAATAAACATGAAATTGCATCCATCAATATATACAAAAGGGTTAAAAATGTTGGGAAAATGCCATGGATTATCAATACCACATGCCCAAAAAACCATATTTCACTTCATATGGTACTTGTTCATATGCCAATTTTTTTTAACTAGCAATTGCACCACATGTTGCAAAGGAAGCATCGTAAGGCTATAGCATATGGAATAATAGCATAGGTGAAAAAAGATGTGATATGTTATGTGATCTAGATGTTTCCTAGTTTGAAATGGTTTCCTTAGCAAAGTAAATTACTTACTAGGAATAGGTAATAAATAAATTTAAATTAATGAAATTTAAAATGTAAAGTTTAAACTTTGAAATTCTTAATTTAATCTTTACAAATATGAAATTTACAACAAATTGCTTATTTGACATTGCAATTGTCCTTGAACTACTATATCATAGCCATCTAATCTAACAAATCTCTTATACATCTTCAAAATTTTTATGGTGACATGTACACTTGGATCTAGCATATCCTTGATCCTTCGCAAACATCTAAAGAATCCAAAGAATCCAGCCATAGTCTCACTATAGTAGTCAAAGTTACCAGAGTAAAACAATGTAATTCCCCCTCTTGTAGGAAGTGGGTGGTGGGGCATATTGTACAATATCCTTGATCCTTCGCACACATCTAAAGGTTCCAAAAAATCTAGCCATAGTCTCACTGTAGTAGTCAAAGTTACGAGAGTAAAACAATGTAATGCCGCCTCCTGTATGGAGTGGGTGGTGGAGCATATTGTTCAATATGTTATCAATAAAAACCCATGATGTACATGAGATTTAATTCCCTACATGGTATCTCATGTATCCTCTCTTCCTCATGTTCTATTAGGTTGAAGATTTTTGTCATTGTAGCCTCAACACTAAAGCTCCCAAGGCTCCTAGACTATTTGTATCCTCTCTCCTTCAAACATCAAATACTTGAGCTTCATGGTGATGGGTAAACTAACAAGCCACTTTGATTTACAAACATGTGAATGTGACAGAGCAGACTAACAAACCACTTTGATTTAGAACCATGAATATGATAGGCCTAATTCCTGAGTCCAAACATTTGGCATTGAGTTCTACTCAAAGAGGCTAACTTTAGAATCAATTCTCCCATATGCATTCCTACAAGTTCAAAAAACCCTATCTTAAATTAAAAAAACCTTACCTTATGGCACTGCAACCTATGAGATGAAGAACCACAATTGTCATAATTAAAATTACATTTATTTTCTCCATTCCTCTTTTAGATTCTTGACAACAACAATTCTATCGGTTCAAAATTGTAAATCTTGGCAAAAATGTTATCCTATCCTCTTTTAGATTCTAGACAACAAGAATTATATCAAATAAAAATTGCAAATCTTGGCAGATACTATTAGCTAGATTTCGTTGATGGAAAAAACCAATAATGTAGAATGTTATCCAACATTTAAACATTTTGACTTGGTCAAATTGAATAAAAATAAAACAAATAATTATAAAAATCCAAAGTTATAGATGGATATAACGTTGTCTATTCTCAAATTATATATTATATTATTTTATTATAATCTAATAAAAAATATAAGAAAGATGTTTATAAAAAATTAAGAGACAAAATTAAACTAATAATGTAGAGACAAGTATGGAAACATCATAATTAACAATGCTTATATTCTCCTCCTTTCCTCCTTAACAACGTCAATTTTTCCAGTATCCTCAAATATTAAATCAATGCAACATATAAAGAAAAAAATAATATGGGTTGTCTCTTCATTATCAATTTGTTAAGAACCACATAATCATCACCTTAGTAGTTATGTCTTGAAGAACATGCTCCACACCTATCTCTTCATTGGATTTATCCAACAAATTACAAAAATGGAGCATCCCCAAATTTTTTTTATTAACAAATCAACACTTAAAAAGCGAAGATCAATATCTGAGATAAATATAAGCGATTATACAAACACTATCACTGAATTAGATGTATATTGGATGGTTATGTTTCTAATTTTATATGTCACAACATATAAATTTTTCAGTGTCTTAAAGATGCAAAGACAAGTCAAGCTCCACAACTTTTATATTAAAAATGGTCTTGTTTCAATGAACAACTCGTTGTAGATTGGTGCAATTATCATGAAAAAAAATCAATATGGATCACTCTTGTCTCTGCATGGCCTTCAAACCTCTTAGCTTCTACATCAAAGTACACAATAAATAGATTCACAGTGAACCTCAACCTATAAGGTAGTTTCCTACCTAAATTATGAGGTATGTTATAGTGAAAATCTTTCATAGTGCCCGATGATGTAAGCTCATTGCAACCTAAGTTCTTGCAAAAAGGTTATCAACAAACAAACAAGATTTCATTACAGATAATTTTTTCCATGACTTCCAAAATCCATTATATTAACCTCTAATGCAAATTAAATATCATGTTTCTCATCAACTCAATATGAGTTACTCTCTTAGCTCTCCATGGCCTTCAAACCTCTTCTCTTCTTCATCAAAGTACATAATGAGATAAATATCCTAAGCCATTGAAGCATATTCATACCAATATTCTCAGCAAGATGCAAAAAGGATTCAATTTCTCAAGGCATTACACAACTTGGAGCCATCAAACCACTATAACCCCAGTAGTGAAACCACTATGAGGGGCCATTTTATGGGGTTTCTCAAATGATGCCAAAGAATGTATACCTAATTGAAAGAGAACCCATTCCATGCAGAAGCAATCACTTCACGATCTTAACAAGTATTTAAGTGCCCCACACACATTGTATGTATATATTCAACCACAATTCTCTATTTTTTCATATAGTTCTCCAAAAAGTTAATGTTATTGAAACCCTATGATGTTTACTCATGTTCTAATAGGTTGAAGATTAGTTTTGTCATTGCAGGCCTCAACACCAAAGCTCCCATGGCTCCTAGTCTATTTGTATCCTCTCTTCCTCATGTTCTAATAAGTTGAAGATTTTTTTCTTTGCAGGCCTCAACACCAAAGCTCCCAAGGCTTCTCGTCCATTTGTATCCTCTCTCCTTCAAACATAAAATACTTGAGCTTCAAGGTGATGGGTAAACTAACAAACCACTTGGATTTACAACCATGTGAATATGACAAGGTAAACTAACAAACCACTTTGATTTACAACCATGATATGATAGGCCTAATTCTTGAGTGCAAACATTTGGCCATGAGTTCCACTCAAAGAGGCTAACTTTAGAAGCAATTCTCCCATATGCATTCCTATAAATTCAAAAAACCCTATCTTAAATTCAAAAAACCTTTTGAATTCCTGAGTCCAAACATTTGGCCTTGATTTCCACTCAAAGAGGCTAACTTTAGAAGCAATTCTCCCATATGAATTCCTACAAATTCAAAAAACCCTCTCTTAAATTCAAAAAACCTTTTGAATTCCTGAGTCCAAACATTTGGCCTTGATTTCCACTCAAAGAGGCTAACTTTAGAAGCAATTCTCCCATATGCATTCCTACAAATTCAAAAAACTCTATCTTAAATTCAAAAAACCTTATCTTATGGCACTGCAACGTATGAGATGAAGAGCCACAAGTGTCATAATTAAAATTATATTTGTTTTCTCCATTCCTCTTTTAGATTCTTGGCAACAATAATTCTATCAATTCAAAATTGCAAATATGGATAGAGTTGATGGAAAAAACCAAAAATGTAAAATGTTGTCCATTCCTCTTTTATATTCTTGACAACAACAATTCTATCAATTCAAAATTACAAATCTTGGATTTAGCTGGATTTCGTTGATGGAAAAAACCAAAAATCTAGAATGTTATCCAGCATTTAAACATTTTGACTCGGTCAAATTGCATAAAAATAAAACAAAATAAAACAAATAATTATAAAAATCTAAAGTTAAAGATGGATATAAAGGATGGTTATTCTCAAATTATATATTATATTATTTTATATAATATAATTAAAAATATAAGAAAAATGTTTATAAAAAATCAAGAGACAAAATTAAACTAATAATGTAGAGATAGGTATGGAAACATCATAACTAACACGACATCCATGGTGAACATTAATAATATTTACCCTAAGACTTCAAGAGAATTTAAGAGAATGCAAAGGGATTAATAATAAGTATTAAGTTATTATTATTTCTAATACACTTTATTAGTAATGAGTGGAACCCTATCTTGAATGTAAAACAAAATTTTATTCTTAATGCAAGTTCCATATTAATAATGACCTATGTGTTTTTATATTAGAATATTTTATAACTTTTATAATATAATTATAATTTTAGAATTGAAGTTTAAATTTTAGATTTATTTTTTAATTAAAAATGAATAATATAATATGACAAGCCTAATTAGTTGAGTCCAAACATTTGGCCTTGAGTTCCACTTAAAGAGGTTAACTTAAGAAACAATTCTCTCATATGCATTCCTACAAATTCAAAAAAGCATATCTTAAGGCACCAAAAGCTATTAGATACACTCATACAAGAGTCACAAGTGTCATAATTAAGTATTTTCTCCATTCCTTTTTTAGATTCTTGACAACAACAATTCCATCAATTCAAAATTGCAAATCTTGGCAAATATTGTTAGTTGGATTCATTGGTAAAAAAGACAAAAAAATGTAGAATGTTATCCAACATTTAAACATTTTGACTCTATTACATAAAAATAAAACAAAACAAAACAAATAATTATAAAAATCCAAAGTTAAAAATAGGTCTAAGTTGGTTATTCTCCAAGTATATATTATATTATTATAATATAAGAAAAATGTTTACAAAAAATTAAGATACAAAATTAATCTAATATGCATTCCTACAAATTCAAAAAAATCCTATACTACAAGCTATGGGGTAAACTGATATAAGAGCCACAATTGTCATAATTAAAGATTTTCTCCATCCCTTTTTTAGATTCTTGACAACAACAATTCATGATCACCCATCACTCATAAAGCACATAAAAACAATTAACATTTTTAATATATATAAATTTAATATTCTTAAAAATAACCAAATTATATAAACTACTCAACTTAAATTTATATTTCTTAAATTACCTTTATTCAACTTAAATTTATATTTCGTAATATATCTTTATCAAATATTTGAAGAAAAAAAACTTACAAAACCACACTTTAAAGGGTAAATACTTGTAGAATTAAAAACATCCCAGTCCTTTTTTTCCATAATACCATTAAGTTAAGTGATCCCTCATTAACGTGTTAATGTAACCTGCCATTGTTGGCCACTTATTCATCTAACAGATGCCAAAATAAATAAAATATAAATAAAATACGGAAGTCTTCATTGAAAATAAATTCTAAATTATTTGAAATGATTGAAATAGGAATTTTCTAATATTCTTTGGTAATCCATTCCTCCAAAAATAGTCTTTGGAACAACAATGAGATGATGATGCAGGAGCATCAAGACCTTTTTTCTCCATTTGTAAATATGGGGTGTGATGATTTTTAATATTTTTATTATTAATTTGAATTAAATAGGAGAAGGTGAGGATTTATGTAAATATCCTTTTATTAATAAAAGGATATGAGGAAATTTAATAAATTGAAGGATTTTAGGGATAAAGAGATATCCTTTAGGGATGTTGAGAGATTTAGGGGATTCTTGAGGAATTGAAGGGATTGAGCATTAAATTAAATGATTATTTAAAATTGTATAAATAGGAGGAGGTTTTGAGAAAAAAAAACATGAGAGATTGAGAGTAGGTTTGTGCAGCAAGGCTGTAAGGCTTCAGAAATTGTAAAGGGCCTTGGCATTGAAACATCTGGCCAGTAAAAAGGTGTAAGTCCTTGTTTTATTTCAGTTTATATATATTGGGTGATTTCAGTTTATATACATTGGGTGATTGAGAAATTGTATATTTTTTGTAACATTGTTAAATTAATGATTCGATGGCTTGAAATCACATTTATTTATGTGAAAACTGTTATGCAAATCATCAAGGGTAAATGGTATTAAAATCTCTGTTTGCAAAGGGCGCATTCTCAGAAAAGATTTCTGTTAGAGATCGATTGATTAATATGAGGAACTGAATATAGAGAGTGGGCAGAGTTATGTTGAAATTCCGTCGGAATTCAACTGCATTTGGCAAAGCAAATTGAATACATAACTCTTTTCTTTGCGGTAACTTGTTTCCAGTATCCGCAAGGCGGATGTTTTCTTTAAGAGTTTGTCATCAATCTTCCATGTCTTCGTTCTAGCTATGGTGGCCCGGCTTGTATGTTTTTTTTGGTACAGGATAAATGGAAGACACTATTTCACATGGTAAAGAATGCTCCCCACGAGCATACAGGAGAAGCCGACACAGGAGCTGTTGTATAAGGTAATATATGCCCATAATTACTGGACAGATCAGCAAGTTACGCAGTAAGCAAATGCTGTCTGTGAGCGATAAGGATCAGCGTATAACTCTGGAGCAAGTCGTAGTTCTGAATTTGTGCCTATGATAATTCTCCTCAAATGGTATGTGCTAGAGTGTAGATGAAACCCGTGTCTTAATACTTGCAAGCACCATTGAATCTGATGAGATAAGATAACTGTGCGTAACACATTGGAACATTTGTTGTTGAGTTGCATGTAATATCTATGTAAATTTCTGAGTGTTGCGTAGGGACTGTGTGATATATGTTCTAAACCAGCAAAAATTTCCATATTTAAAAGGAGCCCTGATACTAGAACGCGTAGTTATATAAATTCTGGAACAGAGATCTGTTCCTTCACCGTATACAATCCTGTTCTTCCATTTCATATAAGCGGTGCTTGATACAATGATGCGCCCAAAGCTATCGGATATTAAGGTGTGAATGTCTTAACGCTTGGCGTGAATTGTTATAATCAATTGTGTACACAGGCAGCAATCGGAGGTAGATAGTTGCATACATGTGGAAAGCGAACCGTAGATAGAGGTGACCAGTCTGCTAACCAGTTGCATCATCTGGATGCGTGGTATTTTTTTTCAATTAAATGGTTTTCAAATAAATAATCTCGAAGCAGCAGCGGAAACAAAGTCGAATTGTGAAACTCTTGATAATTAAATGGTGTTTTCCCAACTCCTGCATGAAGTTTTGAATAGATTGTGTTGAGGTTGATTTGTTGAGAGAAAGATCCTGGTTTGCATGCTACGGCCAGTGACCGTATTGAGTTATTTGGCATTTAGAATTCTGGTCGAACAGGAAAAGTAAAGGCGCAATATTGAATCAAGCCATATGTGAATGAGAAGTATTAAAATTGCTTATGGAAGCATTGAATGTTTGACGTGATTTCAATGATGATAAGTTTTCTTGTGTAATGACTGTTGGATCCTTATGTTAAAACATAAAATGAAAATAGTTTCACAAGATAATGGCAAAGTGTGAGTTTACTAAGTATTGAGGATTGATTTGGGAAAAACACTGTGATGTAAGTTGATATGCAACAGATGATTAAGATCCCGGTATTTGTAGGCCTAGTCTGCGTCAATTTTGGTATTAGAGCTTGGCTCTGTTGAAATGAGGAATGTTTGTTTGAAGTCAGAAGGTATTGTGTTTGGTTAATTTTGATTTGAGTTTTACTGACAAGAAATGAACTGAGAATTGATGATTACAGCAAAGAAGAAACTCAGCAAGGAAGGAATTGTTGCTGACAGCTAGTGGGAAGAACGGTCCAATTAAGAGTACAGTCAAACAAAAAGACAAGATCCGACTAAGATCTTGAAGGTAAGGTGATCTGGGTTTATTTGAATTTGAAGATTGTAGTCTTTGCATTAAAGCAGAAGTATTTTTGCAACTCCCAAAAGGGAAATCCGTAGAAGACATGTTTAAAATTGCTAACAGAAAGTTGGTGAAAGCATAGGTGTGGCAGAACCTTGAGGAAATCCAATAAAGATTAGATAAGGAAGACAGTTGTGAACAGGAAGATGAGTTGAAGCCAGGAAGAGCAAAGAATAGTGCTCAAAGGAGGTTCTGGAGGTAGAGAACCAATGGCTTGCCAAAAGACCGAGTGAGGAGGGCTTGGTGAGGTAAGTGGCGGCAAGATAGGACTTGCTACTGAAGAGGCTTTAGTACAACTCATAGAGATGGAAAGGATGATGACTAGTGACAGTCGTCACAAAGGTTCTGAAATAAACCACAACAGAGGACAAAAGGAGAAGGATGCCAAGGCAATTGGCATACAGAGACAGTTAAGCAAAGAGGAATATGAGAGGGAGAAGGCTGAGATAGCAGTTCAGCTTGAGGTGTTAATGGAAATGTTGCAAAGAAATGAGGAAAACCAGAAGCGTGGTTATGTCATAAGAAAGAAGCTAAGGTGGCAGAGACTACAAGAGAAGTGGAATCATCAGGTAAATTTGCAGTTGATAAAGGAACTAAGGGAACTTGAATAGGTTATGGATGCCAGGCAGAGGATAGAGAAGCTTGAAACAGTTGAGCTACAGCAAAAGGAAGATGCTGATGAAGATGTTAAAGTTTCTATATGTTACCCATAGAGTGGACCATTACTTTTTGAAAGTGATGAAGAGCTAGAGGAGTTGAATCATATGAATGATTCAAAGCAGCCTGAAGATTCGATGATTGAAGCATCAAACAAGACCGTAAGGTCTTGTGATTTTAAAACTAATGATTTATGTGTGATTGCAGGGTTGGAAGAAGTTGCAAGTGATGAGCAAAGGAATGTTGCAGAGGGAAAGGACGATTGGGAGGCCGCAACATTCATATTAACAGCTAGAGCAACATGTGAGACAACATTTATAGTAGCAGCAGAAAAGGAGCAATCAAGGGATGGAAACAATCAGCAAACAGAGGACATACTGGACAGAGAAATTGAGTTGATAAGGAGGTTAATGACAAAGACATCCCAGAGAAGGACAGCCGAAAGAAAGAAAAGGAGCGACAACAAGAGAATGACAATGAAGGATTGCAAGAGCAGAGTAGGTAGAGCACTACAACACAAAATATGGAAACCTGGAAGACAACAGTAGATGACAACAATAGTGAAGCAATCAACAAGCACGGAAGGATTACAAAATAAAATTTGGGATCCAGGAGGAGATATCCAGACTTATGACCAGGTGGTCATGAATTTTCTTACATGGGGAGTCTGATGTAGGAGAATCAAGACCTTTTTTCTCCATTTTTAAATATGGGGTGTGATGATTTTTAATATTTTATTAATTAATTTGAATTAAATAGGAGAAGGTGAGGATTTATGTAAATATCCTTTTATTAATAGAGGGATATGAGGAAATTTAATAAATTGAAGGATTTTAGGGATAAAGAGCTATCCTTTAGGGATGTTGAGAGATTTAGGGGATTCTTGAGGAATTGAAGGGATTGATCATTAAATTAAATGATTATTTAAAATTGTATAAATAGGAGGAGGTTTGGAGAAAAAAAAACATGAGAGATTGAGAGTAGGTTTGTGCAGCAAGGTTGTAAGCCTTCAGAAATTGTAAAGGGCCTTGGCATTGAAACATCTAGCCAATAAAAAGGTGTAAGTCCTTGTTTTATTTTAGTTTATATATATTGGGTGATTTCAGTTTATATACATTGGGTGATTGAGAAATTGTATATTTTTTGTAACATTGTTAAATTAATGATTCGATGGCTTGAAATCACATTTATTTATGTGAAAACTGTTCTGCAAATCATCAAGGGTAAATGGTATTAAAATCTCTGTTTGCAAAGGGCGCATTCTTAGAAAAGATTTCTATTAGAGATCGATTGATTAATATGAGGAACTGAATATAGAGAGTGGGCAGAGTTGTGTTGAAATTCCGTCGGAATTCAACTGCATTTGGCAAAGCAAATTGAATACATAACTCTTTTCTTTGCGGTAACTTGTTTCTAGTATCCGCAAGGCGGATGTTTTCTTTAAGAGTTTGTCATCAATCTTCCATGTCTTCGTTCTAGCTATGGTGGCCCGGCTTGTATGTTTTTTTTGGTACAAGATAAATGGAAGACACTATTTCACATGGTAAAGAATGCTCCCCATGAGCATACAGGAGAAGCCGACATAGGAGCTGTTGGATAAGGTAATATATGCCCATAATTACTGGATAGATCAGCAAGTTACGCAGTAAGAAAATGCTGTCTGTGAGCGATAAGGATCAGCGTATAACTCTGGAGCAAGTTGTAGTTCTGAATTTGTGCCTATGACAATTCTCCTCAAATGGTATGTGCTGGAGTGTAGATGAAACCTGTGTCTTAATACTTGCAAGCACCATTGAATCTGATGAGATAAGATAACTGTGCGTAACACATTGGAACGTTTGCTGTTGAGTTGCATGTAATATCTATGTAAATTTTTGAGTGTTGCGTAGGGACTGTGTGATATATGTTCTAAACCAGCGAAAATTTCCATATTTAAAAGGAGCCCTGATACTGGAACGCGTAGCTATATAAATTCTGGAACAGAGATCTGTTCCTTCACCGTATAAAATCCTGTTCTTCCATTTCATATAAGTGGCGCTTGATACAATGATGCGCCCAAAGCTATCGGATATTAAGCCGTGAATCTCTTAACGCTTGGCGTGAATTGTTATAATCAATAGTGTACACAGGCAGCAATCGGAGGTAGATAGTTGCATACATGTGGAAAGAGAACCGTAGATAGAGGTGACCAGTCTGGTAACCAGTCGCATCATCTGGATGCGTGGTATTGTTTTTTCAATTAAATGGTTTTCAAATAAATAATGCCGAAGCAGCAGCGGAAACAAAGTCGAATTGTGAAACTCTTGATAATTAAATGGTGTTTTCCGAACTCCTGCATGAAGTTTTGAATAGATTGTGTTGAGGTTGATTTGTTGAGAGAAAGATCCTGGTTTGCAGGCTACGGCCAATGACCGTATTGTGTTATTTGGCATTTAGAATTCTAGTCGAACAGGAAAAGTAAAGGCGCAATCTTGAATCAAGCCATATGTGAATGAGAAGTATTAAAATTGCTTATGGAAGCATTGAATGTTTGACGTGATTTCAATGATGATAAGTTTTCTTGTGTAATGAATGTTGGATCCTTATGTTAAAACATAAAATGAAAATAGTTTCACAAGATAATGGCAAAGTGTGAGTTTGCTAAGTATTGAGGATTGATTTGGGAAAAACATTGTGATGTAAGTTGATATGCAACAGATGATTAAGATCCTGGTATTTGCAGGCCTAGCCTGCGTCAGATGATAATTTTTATGCTTAGCGGATTACATAATATATATGATTTATGGTATATTTATTTATTCAGCAACGCTTGATAAAATTTCCATTTTGAGTCGCTGGCCATATTTCTGGCCATATTTTCATGGAGATTTGGAATAAATTAAGTCCAGTTGAAATAAAATCATGACATGATATTAATGTGTGAGAAACTAATTGTGGAGTTTACGGTTAAGAAATTATAAATTGAAATAAAATCATGAAAAATAATACAAGTTTTGTTAATTCTCTGGTATTATGCTTACATATAGAATCAGTCAAAAATAGAACCCCACGAGTAACGCATGTTTCAACTCCACAATCGTTAGTGCACTGTCAAGTTAAAAACCATAGAAGATAAAGAACACAAAAATATCTAGTTTCAAATTATTTAATATTAATCCCATTAATTATGAAAATCCACAAAAGCGGGGTTAACCAGTTTTTCCGGGCTGAAAGCACTTAACCAGTGTAAAATTTCTTGGGAAACCAGTGGATGCCACACTAAACGAAAACGTTATCGACATTAGTCGCAAGGCTTGGTTGAATGGTATTTACCAAAACAAGGTTCCTTAAGAACCGAAAAGGAAGTTAACCTCGATTTCCTTGAAGCTAGAGAATAAATAATTTAAACCTTGCGACTAATATTATGAAACACCAATCAACAAACATGCATCTAATAGCAGAAGAGAGAAAAAGAACGAGTTATAAACAAATTTGAAAGTTGTGGTACTCACAGAGTGTGAGCGAAGCAGCGGTAGGTGTAGGCATAGCTCAAGAGCTGAATTCACTTAGGGTTTGCAACACTAATGATAGAGCTTGCACCGAAGAGAACATGTTGCAATTGCAACAACTTTGGGGCAGAGGGATGTGGGTGGTTACGCCTTAGCTGTACTGCCTACATATGAACCTTGATATGAGTTGTTCGTTTAATAATAGTTTTTTCCAACGACCAACTACTTTACTCTATCGAACGGCTAAAATTTTTCTAATCATCGAACATTTAATCCAATGACACATAAAGATGAGAAGTGGCAAAGAGGAAAGTGTTTTTCAGAGGGAAACGCGTTATGGCGTAACTAATCAATTTAATTAAGAGGGAAAAACATTGTAGCATTGGAGATAAATTCCAACCTTTTATTTTTTAATAGTAATATGTATATTCCATAACATTCAAACAAGGTTAAATCTCTACCACCCTCCTAATATTTACTAATAATTAAAATAAAACCCTAAAAGCTCCATTCCAAAATAGACAAGTCTATCCACTTAATTATTGCATCAAAAACAAAATGGGTTCCCATTAACCATTTTCTTCCATCCTCCTAATAATTACTCATAATTAAAATAGAACTGTAAAATCTCCATTCCAAAATAGACAAGTCTATACACTTAATTATTGCATCAAAGACAAAATGGGTTCCCATTAACCATTTATGTGCAACGAAGGAAGTGTCAGTTTTATTGAGTTTACAAAGAGACAACATACCACAACATTTGAATATGATTATTCATGCCAATTCAAAATAAAGTTGTTTTTCATAATAAATACAAGCTTAAATGGAATATGGGGTTTAATTTCACTACAGAAATGGAAGACAAGTAATACTTCAAACTATCATACTATGGGATCTTCAATCTATGTTGAAAAACAAATAATAAAAAAATGTACTCAAGTCACTTGCACATTTTAAGAATTTTTTTTATTATGAGAGTCTCATTCTATAACCTAGTGCTACAAAATCCATCTAGAAATATAGTCATTCAAAATCCTAAAGCATTAACTATTTAGATGATTGCAAAGTTGTGAGCATCCTTTGGTACTTCGCACCATACAAAAAATATAGTTTCATAAGTATTGCATAATAACAATGTCTCATTATGGTCTTCATTGTTGGAAGAAACAAAAGAGTAAATTATACAATTCACTATGGGAACCCATTGATATTAGGAAATATATAACTATAATTCCAAACTAGTATTCCATAATATTAGTGATTTAGTATAGTCTTCCTTGTTAGAAGAATCAAAAGAGAGAACTATACAATTTAGTATGGGAAGCCAATGATATCAAGGAAGATATAACTATAACTCCCAAATACTTGCCTAAAATATTTCTACCATCCCATGCCCATTTCCCCATTAAATGAAAGTAGTTTCGCATAAATTAACTCAAAGCTTCCATCTTTTCAATTGGATTTAGTTCTTAAAACATCATTTTCTTTTCTATTACTTGAACTTGCATTAACTTATTGAGAACTCACCATAAAGCCATGAAAACCTGCAAGCAATTGAACTTAGTTTCTAGGAGTAGATATGTCTATATTTTTAAAGAAGTAGTAGGGTATTAAACTCTCTTGTTTTATCATCAATTTAGAGAAAATCATAATGGTCTCTTAAAAGGTAAATCCTCTATTATTTTCTTCAAACTAAATGAAAAAATGAAAATTCTCATAAGACAAGTGAATACAATAATTCCTCCCTTTAAATTTAGAGAAAATGGGAGACCTATTTAATTAATAAGCCACTTAAATTTAGTATCTCTTAAGCAACATAGAATATTCTTTCAATTTAAGAAAAACAATAAAATTACCTACAAGAAGAACCAATTTCTTTATGAATTTTAATTTCAATTAAAGTCTTGCTAACAACTTCATAGTCTAGGGGTAATAATATCCATTGTATTTTACTCAATTTCTTTCCATTCCCCCCATTTGGGATAGAACACCTTGGAGGCGTCATTTCACTCATTTGACCTCTTCCAACAACTAAGTTATACCTATTATTTTAACTTCTTTCATTCAAATCTAAAACTTGAATAAATTAGACAAAATTTTCCTACTAATTTCAATGGAATTTATAGATGAATATGATGAAAGAGACAGAATGGTCATACCTCGCAAGATCCCATAGAACCCCTGATATCTTATTAAGAAAATAATAAAATTTATTCATAGAAATAAAAGAGATGGCGGTAGGAAGTGGTACCTCTAGTATCCTGTATAACTTATTTCCCAAAGAAATAATAACAACGTGAGGCCTAGACTCATACACAACATGACACTTCCACAATTATGGTTGGCCAAATAATACATCAAAAACTTCAGGAGGATAAACATCACATAGTACCTCATATGTGAAGAGCTTGATGTTGTAGGGAAGGCAAAACTGTTGGGTGATGCAGAGATCTCATCCTCGGTGAAGCCACCCCATGGTGTACGACTGTGGGTGTGGTGTGGTTGGTACACCCAACCGCTTCACGAACACTACTAAAATTCAGTTATTTTGGCTTTTGTTGTCGACAATGAACTATAGCGGAGAACTCTTCACCCACATATGGGAGTGGAAGAAATTATCCCCCTCTTATGGATCTTCGAGCTCAATCTTCTTGATCTTTATGGTGGAAATAGTGGCACTGGGTTCCGCATCAATAATCTACTTCCCTTTGTCATTACCCTTGTCGAGTTCTGACTCAGAGTCAGAACATGCATTTGATTAAGAAGCCTTCATCTCGACTACTAATGATTGCCTGCCTCGAAACTCACTTGTGTTGTGAGTGGCCTTCTTGTGGCACTCACACCACTTGTTTGTGTCCTTATTTGTTTTCATGGCGTTTTTATTTTCTTGCGGCTTTGGTAATTTTTCTTGGATCACCTCACCTCAGCTTTATCCTTTGTTCTACAGTTTGGGGGCACCTTTCCCTTTCTTCAAATTTGCAGATCCAAAGCCTTTCTTCTTCTATTTAGATTTTTGCTAGACCTTGACATCATATCAATAAGGAGCGCCAAGTGAGGAGATGTCCAAGAACTCCATCTCATCTTGGATTTACTGGTGTAGACAACCGCGATACTTGACTACCAAATTCTTCTCAAAATCCTTGATACCAAACTTCATGTGAAGGGTATGAAAAATATTTTTGAACTTCGATACGTCTTGGTCCCTTCCCTATTGCAACGTGGTCGACTTTATGCATTTATATTCATATCTCTTGATAGGGCAATATTGTTCCTTGATAGGGTCTCGAAAAGAATTCCAACTAGGTGCAATAGAAAACAGTGAGTGTTCCCTCTTATCCTTCTATTCACAGTCGGTTTCCCACCAGTCCTTTACATGGGGGGCGACTTTGAGAAGTGAAAAAGTAATATTTTCCCAATTGGAAAATTCATCACCTAAAAATATCCTTCCAACCGATTTAACCATCTATTGGTGATGTCTGCATCTTTACGGCCTTCAAGTATGGCTATGGAAAATTTGACTTGTACCTTATAGGGAGGGAGGCCTCTAGAATGGCTACTTGATGAAGATGTATCGCCTGTGGGTAGCCACAGAAAAATCCTGACAAAGTTATCCATCATTCAATTCCTCTGTCACTCAAGGGCTTATTCGAGCAATATTTTGGAAGGATCTTCTACTCCCTCATCTTCCTTTTCTTCCACTATGGGAGGCTGTTGGGGATTATCGACATGGTCTTGCAAAGGTTCAACCAGTTGGAGCCCTAAATCCTTATACCCTAACATCATTGGGGACATTCAAATAAAAATAGAGAAAGAGAAGATTGCTCTAATACCATTGATCTAGACTTATACTGGAACGCAACAGAATACAAATACAAACATAAAAAAAGAGATGTAATATAAATAAAACTTCATTTCAATAATATCAAAGAACTAAAATATGTTTACAAAGATAATGTTAATAAACTAGCTCAAGCGATGGTAGATTATCACTAAGAAGAGATGTGACATCTACAGTGCCTCTAAAATTTGTTATAATGATGCTTAAGTGCCTTTTTATTATTGAACAACAAGGGAAAACCCTTAACAACCAAAACCCTAACCCCAGGAGATGGACTGCCAAGATTGTTTGGGCCCTATTGGGGTTTGTTGGGAAACCCACTTCCCAGGGTTATAACTTAGTCATATGATCTCTATTTGTCGTATATGATACCTCATTTGAAATATCTCTAAGTACTACAAGATTTCTAAAAATAAAACAATTGCCATTTAGGGGGTCAAAATAGCTCTAGAAGTTCAGGACCCGAAAAACTGCTAAAAATAATAAATAATACTATAATCAAGCAATCACATGAAACTGACTAGAGTTCTAGGTGGAATAGGCGAGTGGCCGCAAATATCCACCTAGATAAGAAAATCATTGTACACTAAATATTATACAATTATAAATTCAAATGTTCCTTTTCCATCCAGTCAACTAGGTAATTTGAATTCCATGCATGACTAGGTCTAATTTTTAGTTGATTAAGTTGTTAAATGAGAGATCAATGAACTAAAAATTGTTATAACTACTCAACTAACCTTAAATTGACTCAATTAATGACTAGAGCTCAATTAACTAAGTTAAACTAACATTAACTCAAATAGATTGCTAAATATTAGCAATCAACTCATGCACAACTCTACTTCTAGCCTAGGACTTGAATTTACTGAGATAAATAGTAGACAAGGTCGTGTCACTCTAGCTAACTACAATCCAAGTCATCGAGTTGATGTGGAAAATCGAATTTCTCCATTTGAATAAGGCACCAGTCAAATGAAGCCTTTTCTTGCTACAATTACAACACTCCCTCGTAGCAAGAAACGGGTTATGCACAACACAAAACTTTCTCCTACAAGAATTTACAAACAAGAATCCATCTCACTATTGTTTTTGTTACTACGATAATTGTAACTGAGAAGCATCTAAAATACTAAATCAATCGTGTCTTTGAGTTGCAACTATCTCCTAAGCATCTCACTACTACTAGTCTCCGCATTGTCTACTAGGAAAATTATGTTGTTCCTCACTCTGTTGTTGGGCCTCCTGCTCTACTATCAACATTAGTCTATGCTCCTCTATATATGACTACTCCAATTAACACTAATCCTCCTGCTACTAAATACCATGGGTCCCTGTATCAAGGGTAATGATCCATGAGAAGGGTATACTGCAACTGCTACTTCTCTCCTATGGACCCTGTCAAAATCTTTGCAACTCTGCAACTAAGGCTGTAGATCACCCCACCTCATTCCTAGAGATATAGTTGCATACACGGAGAAATATACTTCTAGATTGAAGATATTTTTCACTATAATTCCAACCTATTTCACTTTTCCAGAAGAAACATGCTTCAGACAATGTTTTCCCATACTGCACACCACATCATAACCTTTGTCCTCTAATTCAACTACAAGTATCAAATTTTTCTTCAGCCCAGGAAGTTGGGACCTATTAACAATGCTAAAAATACATAAACTAAGGGTTCTCCTCAATGTGAGGTATCAATTTTACCTCATACTGTTTGGAGTAGGAGCCCCATCCAGAATATCGACCTGATTGCCATGTATTCTTATAGATTTTCCTTGGCTCTAACTGTTAGCAAGAGAGGAATGTTTGGGGCCTCTAAAAAGAAATAATGTGTGCAATCTGAGTGTTTAGTTGTAGGTGCATCAAATTTCTTCTACCCCAAAGCAAAATAGTAAAGTGAGCCTCTAAGAATGAGGTAATAGTACCACCATATAAGAGACACACACAATCAATAAGTGTTCATCTAACATCCAATGAAATAGTCCAAAAAATATGCGATGATCATTACACCAATCCATGAGAATGATATTTCTAGTAACCCGCAAGATAGTCCGAAAGGATGGGACAATAAAAACAACCATTACAACACATTCTCAATAAGATGAGCACTAAAATAACTGAACTAGTTCAACTACATTAGCATAGATGAAAGCAAACATGAAATACAAACATATGTAGAATAGTCTTACAAATATTCATAGTCCATGCATGAAGAACGCGTTGGCCTTGAAGGTGTTTTTTATTAAGTAAACATTTCAAGACACATGTGTACAATGAACATCACTAGCTCCAATAGTGGAGCATTGGAGCCACTCCTTTCTCCTAAAAAGAACTAGTTTGTCTCTCTAATGCCTTGCAGGAGGATCCAAGGAGAAAAGTCCTTTGCACATATAATGAGGGAGTATGTATAACCAAGGGGTGTTTCTTCTCCTTCCTTGTGACTCTTTGAATACCCTCATGATTGTTTGACTTCCTATTAATTTTCAACTTTACATGAATTTTTGTATTCCACACATCCTTTGGACTTTCACTTTACAATAAATTTTTGAAAATATGTTACATCATTGGCCACAAGGTGTGGCATGTGATTACTCATGACATGACACAATGGACATGTGTTGCATGATAATGTGGTAGTGTAAAGTATCTACTACGACTGAGTGTTGAGTACACACTTCCTCTTTTCACCTTTGTATGACTTGGTGATAAGGAATCTTCAATGATCTTAAGTCTTGAGTTGTAATCGAAAAATAATGCCCCTTTGGCTCTTATTGATTGATTAGCTTGTGTGTTCAGTTACACATGTGTATTTAAGCAAGCTCCCCTACTTCATTTCCTTCTTCATCATCTTGACATGATGTGATAGAGTGTCTGCATCTGCAATTCACTCGTGATGAGATAACATCAATCTGAAAACCTAGTCTAAGCTAGTAGATTTTGATCCATTATTTTAGATGGAGCTAGGTGAAAGGTCAGGAGAGACGACTCAATGACTGTGAAATGTGCAGTTCCAACAACTAGGGGTGAGGATTAAGCTTTGAGAATGCACAGTATGTAGTTTAGGAAGGATTGAGGGAAAATATTATGCAGTTTTGAGAGGTAGTGGGACAAGCTAAGGGGATGTGCACTGAGAGGACACACTACGCAATTTTGAGAGACAAGGGAGACGGGTATACTATGCAATTATAGAGTTCAAAGGCTTAGAGGATGAGCTTTAGGCTTGTGATTGTGCTTTTTGCAATAAAGGCCAAGCTGGGAGGAATGATTGCGCAAATATATAGGTCAAGGGCAGAGCTTGAGCATGGAAACTACGCAGTGCAATAGTCCTAGGAGGCAGGAACTAGACAATGTGTAGTGCCAAAGGGAAAAATCACAACTAGATAACTAGAATTGTGCAATGCATAGTTGAAGGAGGTTGGGTGAAGCTAAGTTTCTTAGTCGGGAAGCCTTCTTAGAAATGGATAGGTGTAAGACGAGTTAGACTGATGTGAATAGTGATAAGACTTCGGCTGTGATATCACACTTAGAATACTTAATGACACAACAACATAGATCACCTAAGACACAAGAGCAATGCATTTCCCTCTGTGTGACTACTTTATGACCATTTAGACATGTGCAACACTTAAGGTAGACTTTGGGACGACCATGACAACACTTGTGCGAGAGTGCTCAAAACTTTGTGAATGAGTGCGACAGATGTTTACATAGTTAGAATACCTCATATACACAAATATCAACCCTTGAAACCATGAGAACATGCCTCTACACATTATGCAACATCCAATCATGACAAAATATGACAGTTAACCCAACTTGCAAAGGGGTGAAAAATACTTCATGAAATCTCATGCAATGTTTTTCAATTTTTGCGAAGATAGTATGCAAGACCAAGGAATGCTCTAAAATTGAATGTATGCCAAAATTTTGGAGGGTGTTGTAGTAGCTACCACACTTGGTGACACACTGGTAGAATTAAAGCTTCTCTATGTCGGTTAAATTCTTCTATGGAGGGCCTTGGTTCTTCAGGGAGCATTGATTAGTCGTGCATATTACTTTGGTCTTCCCACTTAGCCATCAATAGACACAATTTCCTTTATTCCTTCTTGGTTGAACATAATAAAACATTCAACAATATCACAACGTTTTGACTTAGTAAGGGTAGTGTAGCTCGCGAGCTTAATATTTTCAGCGTATAATTTTTTATCTCTCGTGTTGCTCCACTGCGATCAGGCCTGGACAGTACCACGATGAAGTCACCTAGGAACACAAGAATTTCTCCACTACCAGCGAGCCTAGACAGTACCCTAGCGGAGTTTCTTGCTTCAAGTCTTTGTGCATGAAGCATTTCTCTTATTTCACCTTTACTTATTTATTTTAAAGAGGAATATGCATCGACACTTATTTATTTTTGGGCGGAAAAGGGATCTTAACTTATTGAGAGCAAAAGAGGTTCCTTTAGAGAAGCATATAGATACCTCTAATTTAGGTTTGCTATTTTTTATTTTTCCCCTTTTCCTCTTCTACTTATTGGATAGGCATGAAAACACCAAAACACAAAACTGATTGTAGGAATTAGGTTTCCTGAATAGACATAGGTTCATGGTTTGACAAAAAATCTCCTTACGAACAGATTGTATTTTCCATTGGAACTTCATCGACCAAAATATATAACTGACACAAGGGAGAGGGATTGGACATTAGCCAAATTTTGAAGTGTCACAAGACTCTTTGGACTTCAACTACACACATACTAAGAAGCCAAAACAAGTCCAGGAACAACACTTATTCACATGATGAAAACAAAAGGAGACAATTAACAAGAAAGAAAAACAAAAGAAACAAAATGATAGGAAGGACAACACACAAGAAGGAAACAAAACCAAAATCCAAGAAAAGAAACTAAACCAAAGAATAATGTAAGAGAAAAGTAAGAAAAAACAAGAGAGACTAAATATAACAAGATGGGATTGGTGCAAGAGAAGGAAAACTAAGATGAAGCTAATCCTACTCCTAATCTAAGCACTAGAAGGTCGGGGTCACGTATGACAGATTTCTAATATAGCCACTGTAATCATTCTTAACCTGCAATATAAAACAATGTGCAAGATAAAATATGAGAGCTTGAATAATTTGCACAAAAAATTGAAGGTCTTGCCTATGCACATAAATATGTGTCACAACCACTACTTTCATCCAATTCACATTCTTACCTCTACGATGGAAAGCATAATAAAACAAACCTCAAAGACTTCTTGTGAATGCACCTTCTTCTATGTCATCCTGCTTAGCAAGCACGAGAAAAGGCTGAAACCTGTTTATTGTAATGGAGCTTGCCAAGTAATATTCCTCCAACCATTTAGAGGTTGGATCATAAAATTGATGATGATCCTCTTGAAAACCCTGAAACCTTTGAAAATATGGCTCTTCAATTATTGGCACGAGATTAAGATAGGAATCTTGTGAGGGAAAATAGATCTGATCATATTTGGTAGTCATGTTGAGACAGTGAGGCCCTGACATAACCATTAGCGAAGACTGAAGTGATTCAATCACTGGGAAAATATCCAAATAGTGAGATGTAGAATGATGAAGATCAGAGGATGTAAAACAAGTGTCATTGGATGTGCTGATGGGAAAAGGATAAAATGAATGACATTTGTTAGAGAAAGAGTACTGATCAGATTGGCTGATTAAAGCATCATATTCCCAATTTGTAATAAATGAAGATAAATCATTTTGAAGATTTTCACAAATGCTTTGAATAATAGAATCATCTTCCTCGTGTGATGAATGTGACAAGCTATTTCTTTGTAACTGGTTACACACTACACTAGCAACGTCATTATCGAAATAAGTGAGAAGGAATGCTAGTACAACAAACACATGAAATCAATCAAGATGTAGTGAACGAAGAAGAATTTGATTCGCGTGATAAATCATGCATTCATTATCACTCAAGAGGATTTTAGGTGCAATGAATGGGAATATTTGCAATATAACATTCATGAGAAAAACCAAGAGCTGAGTATTAAGAGATGAATTTGATAAGCATGATTCCTTCGGCCAAAGATAGTCTTTGAAATGATCAACTTCGCAATTCCATGACTCTATGAGAACATTCCAAACCCAAGTTTGATGCGAGTCATTTCCATGAAGGTGAATAAACTAAAAAATATTCCTGAATCCAATGAGAAGTAAAATCTTGAAAATTTGAAAGATCATACTCGGAATACCAAACATTTTTCAAAAAGAAATTTTCATTGAGTGAAACCATGCAAAGAGAAGGATTGTGCAGAAAAAACTAAATCTGACTTATTTCGGGGGGATTACCAGAGTTGCAAGATCTTAATATAACCATCAACATAATTTGAGGTGCCTCGACTCCCTGGAAGGTCCCAAAACTTTCC
The DNA here is from genome assembly GCA_000404065.3 of Pinus taeda. Classification (NCBI taxonomy): domain Eukaryota; kingdom Viridiplantae; phylum Streptophyta; class Pinopsida; order Pinales; family Pinaceae; genus Pinus; species Pinus taeda. Next base: position 88,618 of record APFE031406838.1, read on the forward strand.
AGGATTGTAAAATTTTATTGTGAAGATTGAATGAGATCATGCATGGTTTGAGGATAGCTACTACCATTGGTTTCAATAAATCCATTTCTCACCGGATTACATCCATCTATACCACTAATTTCATTGGATTTTTCAACTTTAACAACCAAGTTATTCAAGTTGAAAGATTCTTTTGATCAAAAATTTGAAGATTAATTAATAGAGGAAATTTCATGAGCAAGGTGATTTGAAGAGTTTTCTTCGTGCAAGAGAAGAGATGAAGAGGGTTGGGCAGAGTATTAAAAGATTCAATTGCTTTCATTTACATCATGGATAATCTCATCACCTTGTGTAAATTGAGAATATAACTCATTGGATGAAGAACTTAAAGAGCATGGATTATCTCCATCGCAAGTAGATGCATCATAGATGGTAGAGCACAAGGGATTGTGAGATGAAAAGGAATTTTCGATAAGCACATCTTCTTTGACTAAATCAGATTCTAGATCCAAAGTAAAATCTTCACGAGAAACCAAAATATTAGTTGATGCACCTGGGAATACATGATTGAATACATCAATAGAGTCATCATCATTGGGGTGATTTCTACCGAAGGTTATGGATTGATTGAAAGAATTGATTACATTTAATTCATTATCGAGATTAGCAAATTGAGAATCATTCAAGAATGGAATAACATTGTTTTGACATGGAAGATTTTTAAAAAGAGAAGAAATATTGAAATTATTTTCACCTTATTGCGCTTATACCTGTGTAATTTGATTGTGTTGTATATGATCGCAATTTGAACCAGTAATGAAAAAATCAAGGGAGCATGAAAGACTAGCTGGTGGAGAAAATTTCGGGCAGATTACAGTAAAAAGATTCATGGCATGTATATGATAGAGGAGCATAGAAATCTATATTAGATTGGAAGCTAGAGTTATGAATGATAACATCATGTTGCAGAATGGGGATGTTAGTCTTCATCATGGGCTTCATGAGCCATGTTGAGATTTCCTTCATTGAATTTGAGTCATGAGAAATGAAAAAAGAATGAGAATATGGATTAGGAATTTGATTTGTAGATTTTTCAACATTATGACCATCACATAGAGACACCTTCATCGGAACTGGAAAAGGGGGAGGAAAAAGAAAAAAAGAGGTAGTGAATTCCTCCTCTAAAATTAGAGGTGTCTCATGATTCTTAAGAGTTGGGGATGTAGGAAAATTAGGGGGTTCAGGTTCATCATGTAAAAAGATAAGAACCAAGCTCTCAAACACTTGTTTCAAGAAATCCATTCATGTCTTCTTTAGAAATTTCATAACAAAGATGAAGGAATTGATAAAAAAAACTCCTCAAATAATCATTAGAATTCATTCTTAAGAGATTGATTATTTTACAAACATCTCGGTAATTATACATATCAAAGGCTTGATGAAGCTCCCTGAGGAAATGATGAAGGGAATGGATGGAAGCAGGTGGCAATGTATGGCACCATTGATTAACATGACCTTCAAGGGTGAGGAAGAAAATCACACAAGAAAACTCTTCATCATTGATTCCGTAAGATTCACAAAATTTAAGAAAATCGGAAAAGTATTCAGTTATGGATTTTCCATCCTCACCATCAAACTTTAACTGGGACAAGCTATATAGAGGCTCATCAAGGATTGAAAATTGATAAAGGGAAAAATTAGAGAAATACCCCGAGAGTAAGGCTTGAGCATGAGTCATTTTAGATAAGATATTAATACCAGATTCAGTGGGCTCAGCTTATCATCCGGCCCTCCTTCTAGTGCCATTGTTGACGGTGCTGGAAATCTGTCAACCAAGGGATCTCCCCAATGTGAATTCCAAATTAGATGTCACACCATTTGGAGTAGAAGCTCCATCCTGAATATCGGCCTGGTTTCCATGTATTCTTATATATTTTCCTTAGTTCTAACTATCAACAAGAGAGGAATGTGTGGTGCCTTCGAAAATCAAGAAGATGTGCCTGGTGAGTGTTCAGTTGTAGGTGTGTCAAATTTCTTCTACTGTGGAGTGAAAGAGTAAAGTGAGCCTCTAATAAAGAGGTAATAGTACCACCTTATAAGAGACACACACAATCAAGAAGGGTATGTCTAACATCCAACAAAATATTCCACAAAAGATGCGATGATCATTACGACCAATCAATTAGAAATATTTGTCAAATATCCTTTGGAATATTCCACAAGGATGGGATAGAAACAAAAAACATTACAACATATTCTCAATAAGATAAGCACTAAAATGACCAAAATAGTTTAACTACTTTAGCACAGATGAAAGAAAACATGAAATACAAACATCTACATAATAGTCTTATAAATATTCATAATCCATGCATGAAGATCATGTTGGCCTTGAAGGCTTCTGTTATTAAGTAAAAGTTCAAAGACACATGTGTGCAATGAACATCACTAGCTCTAATAGTGGAGTGTTGGAGCCACTCCGTTCTCCTCAAAATAACTAGTTTGTCTCTCTAATTCCTTGCAGGAGGAGATAAGGTGAGGCATCCTTTGCCCATACAATGAGAGAGTATATATAACCAAGGGGTGATGCTTCCCCTTCCTTGTGACTCTTGACTTCCCTCATGACTTTTTGACTTCCTATGACTTTTCAACATTACATGACTTTTCGTATTCCACACATGTCGTTTGGAATTTCACTTTACAATACATTTCTAAAACATATGTTACATCATTGGCCACAAGGTGTGGCATGTGACTACTCATGACATGACATGACAGGAAACTGCTGACATGGACCACATGATGAGGTGGCAACGTCAAGCCACTATCTCCCCTAAGTGTTTTGTTTATGCTTCTTCTTTTTACCTCTGTATGACTTGGTGATAAAGAATCTACAATGATCTTAAGCCTTGAGATGAAATCACAAATTGATGCCCCTTTTCCTTTTCTTGATTGATTAGCTTATGTGTTCAACTACAAGTGTGTCTTTCAGCAAGATCGCCTACTTCATGTCCTTCTTCATCATCTTTCCATGATGTGATAGAGTACCTACATCTGCAATTCACTCATGAGAAGATGACATTAGTCTAAAAACCTAGTATAAGATAGTTCATTTTGATCCATTATCTAAGCCGGAACTAGGTGAGAAGCTAAGAGAGAGGGCTCAGTGAATGGGTAGAGCATAGTTCCAGAAGGCAGGGGTGAGGCTTGAGATTTGAGATTGTGCAATGCATAGTTTAGGCAGGACTAAGGGAAAATACTACGCATTTTTGAGAGCCAATGGGACAGGCTGAGGGGATGAGAACTGAGAGGAAACATTGTGAAATTTTGAGAGACAAGGGAGGTAGTGCTATTGCACAATTTCATAGTTCATAGGATCAGGGGATGAGCTTGAGGCTTGTGATTTTGTAGTGTGTAGTGAAGGCGAAGCTAGGAGGAAAGACTGTGCAATTTTGAAGGTCAAGGTTAGAGCTTAAGCATGGAAACTGCGCAGTGCAACAGTCTTGGGAGGTAGGAGCTACACATTGCATAGTTCCAAGGGGAAATTACACAAATGGAGGACTATAACTGTGCAATGGATAGTTCAGGGAGGATAGATGAAGCCAAGTTTCTTAGTGGGGATGCCTTCTCAGAAACGACTAAGTGTAAGACCTATTAAATTGATGTGAACAATGAAAAGACTTTGACTATGATCTCACACTTAGAATACTTGAAAACATAATGACATAGATCACCTAGGACACAAGAACAATAAATTTCCCTTCGTGTGACCACTTTACAACCATTTGCGACAAGTACGACACTTAAGATAGACTTTGGGACAACCATGACGACACCTATGTGACAGTGCTCAAAATTTGGTGAATGAGTGCGACAGATGTTTACATAGTTAGAAAATATCATATACACAAAGAGGGACCCTTCAAACCATCATAACAGACTTCTACACATTGTGTGATATCTAATCATGTTGAAACATGACAATTAACCCAACTTGCAAAGGGGAGAAAAATACTTCAAGAAAGCTCATGAAATGATTTTTGGTGTTTGAGAAGATAGTATGTCAGACCAAGGAAGGCTCCAAAATTGAGTGTAAGCTAAAATTTTGGAGGTTGTTGTAGTAGCTACAAAAAGACCTAAGGTTTGAATTTTACAGTTGACTGAAGATTTCGTGAGTTGACAACAGAGTTTGGCAATTGAACACAGATAGTGACAACTAACTGTAGGCTTATGAGTCAGTTTTTTCGTTATTGGCATTGTTGGGTTCATCTCACGGTGTTAGTTAGTTGATTTTTCTTGATAGGATTATGGTTGAAGATATGGATTAGTTTACTCTATTTTGTTAAATCATTCAATGAAAATCTAATAAGAAAAAGAATTTGAAATGGTTTTCCCCATATTTAGTTTTTCCCTAGTCTTTGACCAATCTTGGTGTCTCTATGTGTGAATGTTTTAATTCTATTATTCATTTATGTTCCGTTGCATTAATGATGATGTTGTTCGTTCTATATAATTTCATATGTTACTAAATAATATTGTAAATCTCATTATTGTTATGATGTCGTGGGGCAAATTCTATATGTAAATGATGAAATGCAATTATCTAAAGAAAAAACAATAAGCCCTAAGAAAATTTAACATATCAAACCAAGAGGAGCTCCTTGAGGACTATATCATTTGCCAAGTTGACACCTCCGTATTTTGGGAATTTTGAGATCCTTGAGAGGATTGGACCAATGGCCTAAAGGCTTGCACTGCTACCAACAATTTAAGTCCATGATGTTTTCCATGTTTCGTTGCTTAAGAGATATTTCCAAGATCTTGATCATGTGATTGATTGGTCTGTATTACACGTTGGACAAGAGGGATAGTTCCAACTAGAACATCAGTTCATTTTTCATTGGAAACAACTCATGCTCTGAAACCAAGCAATAAAGTAAGTTAAAGTACAGTTGAAGCACTTTGGGCTCGATGAAGGTACATGAGAGATGAATGATTAGATGCAGGATTTGTATCCTTCATGATTTGTTGGTTCAAGAAAATGAGTTTTTGTTATATATATATATTTTTAAATACCACAATGAGTTGTGTTATGAAGCTCTAATAAGTGTTATGTTTGTTCTTATTTCAGCAGGATGTCATTGTAAACATTGCATTGAGCTATGTTATAAAGATCCATAGGCAGTGTGTTTTTTTCATTAATTTGTTCGTCATATGTGTCATAGAACACCGAGGACGTTGCTCTCCCAAGTGGGATGATTTTGTAATAGCCTCTGGTTAACGTTTCATGTAATAAAGGATAATAAAGTTAAAATAAGACCAAGGTCATGAGACATGTATTTCAAGCTGAATCTTGGGCAAACACTATAGTGGGAATCACTTTTGGTTTATCTATGGCTATGGAAAATCCAAAGAAAAAGAGGTAATAAATGGCATTTAATTATGAAATAAAGGAAAATAGGAGAAAAGGAAGGTAAAGAGACACAAATTTGCATGTAATGGAAATTAGAGGAAAGTGAAAAAAATTAAGAGATAAATGATAAAAAGGCTTCAGAGAAACAATTCACAACTTTTGTTAGTTCTATTTTGGCTCTCTCTTTTCATTCTCTCTCTCATACAGTCTTGAAAACTTAGAACATTCTTGGAGAACTTGGGCATTCACTTAGATTTGGAGAAAGGAAAGTATGAAAGAAATGGAAGGAAAAGAAAAAAGCAAAGGAATGTGAAGGAAATCAAGGAGAAGGTTGGATAAAAAAAATTCAACTTGAGGATTTTGCAGGTAACAGGTTGCATGTGTGATTTCCTTATTGAGGGGTGAATGCATGGTACATGCATTTGTTTATTTGGTTCATTTTTTGGCATTGACATGGTTTTCTCCTGCTTTGATAGTGGTTCCAGCCTTTCCTTTCAATTTCTTGGATAGCCATGGTGTGTTGGGATTCATCCTTGGTCGAGCTTTCGATTTCCACAACATTTTAGAACTAGGTGATGTGGTATAAGGAAAATTCCAAAGGGTTGTGGATAGAGGTGTTTTTCTCTAGGAAGTCATTAAGAGGTGGGTGGAGACAAGAAAATTCCTCAAGGTGTGGTGAAGAAATTTTGAGGCATCCAAGCTTGGTTTAGTTTTACGATCTTTGGCCCAGTATAGGCAAGATCACAGTAGCTTGAGGGTTGAGTTAGTTTAACCTCTAGATTCCCTATTTGATTTTTTCTTGTTTTATCCCATGATATCCCATATTCATGCTTGGAATATGGCACGGTTGTTATTGGATAAAATAAATACTTGGTTCAACCAAAACTATGGTCGGTTTGGATGTGGAAGTCCCTAACTTGGTCGGATTTTACATATGTTAATGGAAGTTATTTTCCCTATTGCAGCCTATGAGCACTTGTACTTGTTATCATGTTGATTTGATGGCTAGTTTTTCATGCTTAATATTTTGGATATTTGCTAGTTATAAGAATCGATCTATGATGTGCTCTGACTCTGGCTCTTATTCATGATTCGATAAGTATTTGAATGGTTGATGAATGCATGGGCTAACAAGTGTTGTTGCATCTAATTGAGAAGAAATTAGGCCTTCTTAGTGATTCTTAGATGAAGTTCAGAGATTTAAGATCGTATTTGCATTCATGACCTATCACTTATATGTTTACCATATGTTTGACGAAATGTCTAATCTGTACTAGGGAGTCTAGGTAAATTTCTTGCTTCAAGTTTGAATTTCTGGCATTGTGATCATCTGAATCATGATTATGGAAAGTTACAGGCAATTTTCAGCAGTGGCATGGGGGCCATCCTAAAAAAGTGACACATATCCTAGAACCTCATGCACAAAATAGGGGATCTTCGGCCATAACAACACGCAAGAAAGCTTATGAGTGTTGTTGGAGCTTCATTACCGCACATATACAATGTTATGGGTGTAGTTTGGGAGTTTCTCTTGAGAAAATAGATCCATCTGAGAGACTGATCATCTAGGTTGGCTGTGAAGAGATTGATCACCTGGGTTGATTGTCAAGCTCGTCAGTGGTCTACAACCCCTGAGGGAGGTCAACTAGTTGTAGGTTTGTAGGCCCAACTTCCATAACTGGAACTTGAAAGTTGGGTCATTTCATTGTAGCACTCAACTCATATTTACCCTAGAGAGCTTGTACAAGCGAGTAAATGTGGAAGGGTCATTTACAGTTTTCCAGAATGGTAGTGGTGAAAGTGTAAAACCAACCCCTAGAAACTATGATGACCAACTTTTCTCTTGGATACCTCTATAAAACTGATACATTACACTTCACACTCATTTATAATGTAAAATATAACTACATAAGCAATATTCTCTTGATGTCAATGTTGATGTCCAACAAAAGAATGAACATATTTGATTACATGATAGAAATATAAGGTATTTCAATATGTAATAGCTAATAACAAATGGGTTCATGCTATAGATAAATAAAATTATGTTGGAAACCAGACCAAGATTGAAATCAATGCACCAGTGTGATATGATGACATGATATAGTTATATATCCCACTCATTGAAGATTACCAAATATGTTATCCACGACTCTTGGGAAAGGACAAAGATGAAGTGAATATGGATCAAGAATAGCCCCATTGCACAGGAAAATGTATATGAAGAGCCTTGAACACATGAAAAGATACCTAGATCACAAGTTTGAAAGCCTTTAAATTTTGAAGAGATGTGTGATTACTTCCCATAACGCGTGATTTTGAGTTGTTCAAACAAAATATTCTTCGTGGGGAGGACATAGAAAGGTTAAATAAGTTAAATTTCGAACATAAAATCAATAGTGGTATATTTTTATAAACTATCATGAAAGAGTAAAGAAATAACTTATCTTCAAGAAGTTTTTGAATAGATTCATCTTCAAATGCATATCTTTCACCTCTGTCAAATTTGACCACATCCAAGAACATGTCTAGTAATCCCATTTAATCATTGAACCCTTTTGTTATGCCATATCTTAAAGAATTCATGGTGAGACCCAAACATGGATGTGGTGGTAGGGGAATCATCATCCCCATAGTCCATTCCTTCATCCATGGGCACCAAGTTACTTTATACCTCCTTTTGTCTATAGGAAAATAATATTTAGGCGGGGTAAGGTTACCATCATGAGAGTGGTAATTCTATTATTATGGCATATGTCATTAGCCCTAACTACTATTTTTTCTGGTGACTTTGTATTTTTTTTATTATGGGTGGTTCACTTCATTTCCGCTATGGTTAGGAAGTCAACACCTATAAATTGAGCATTACAAATATTTTTATGTACATGAGAACCTAATGGATAACACAACAATGTATTTATGACAATCTACATATTATTGCTTCCATGATTACAAAACCTTCTCATTTGAAAAACAAAAGCTTCTTTTAAATTATGTTATTAAATATAAGCTTTAGTGACACCATCAAAAAAGAAAATATACACATGATAATCTTCAAAATCTAATAAAATAATACTTTAATTAAGCATAAACTAAATTGAAATGAACTAAAAACTCAATTAATTAGATTCCAAAAGTTCTTCTTTTGAAATTAAATTAAATTAAATGATCATATTCCATTGGATATCTCATTGATGCTAATATCATTGGTTGATAATGAATATTCTAGTAAATTGAAATTATTTTAAAATATATATAGCAAAAGGATCAAAGTTGCGTCTCTTTATCAAACATTTTTGTTTTTTTAATAATAAATATTCTAGTAAATTGTGAATATTTAAAATATATATAGCGAAAGGATCAAAGTTGCGTCTCTTTATCAAACATTTTTGTTTTTTTAATTGTTGACCACATAGGATGGAGTATCTCATAAAGTATCGATGTTGATATCATCAATGGTAATAAATAAAGATTGGGGTGGCTTTTTATTAATTTATTGTAAATATTCAAGTCCATGCAACCTCGATCGCGTAGGCGTTCTACTATACCTTCCATCCATCCTTACTAGGAAGGTGAAGGCGAAGGAGTTGAAGATGAGATCGAGGAATGGAATTTTGAGTGCTGGTTGGAACGTAGGACTAGGAGAACGCACAGGAGGGTTGGGTTTGTTGGTTAGGCTCGCGTTTCTTGGTTTTATTGCAATTCGCTTCAAATCCAAAATACATTTCTACTGTTCTGTTTTCCACACACAATCATCTTGGCACATCAAACATTTCTACTCTTTGCATCTTGGCACATCAAACAAATTTTACTCCTTTCCATTGCAAATATTATATAGGATGACCAATCTTTTAAAATCCTTTAATGAATCTACAATAATATCTTGCAAGTCCCTTAAATGATCTTATAGCTATCACTTTCTTTGGAGTAGGCCAATTCATAATACCCTTGATCATTTCTACACTAATTGAGATTCTTAGATCTAAAACAACTATCCCAAATACTATACATTTGCCTTGGTTAGAAATTGCATTTACTGAACTTAGCATTTAAGTAATGTTTTCTTAATATGTATAAAACCAATCCAATATTTTTTTTGTGTTCTTCCTCATACTTAGACTACATCATGATATCATCTATAAATACCAATATAAATATATCCAATTATTCCCTAAAGATGTTATTCATGAAACACATGAATGCAGTTGGTGTATTGGTAAGACCAAATGGTACCACTATAAATTCATAACGACCATATATTTTTTTGAAATTTTTCTTATCAATATCATCATATTTCATTCTCACTTGATAGTATCTCAATGTCAAGTTGATTTTTGAAAAATATTTGTCCTCCTTTAATTGATAAAAAAATAATAAATCTATGGTAATTGATACTTATTTTCCACCATCATTTTGTTCAACCTCTATAATAATGTACATCCTTAGGGTAAAATCCCTTTTCTTTGTAAATGGAACTAGTGGTCCACTTGGAGGTACACTTGGTATAATATATAATTTTTCAAATTAGCCACTACAATTGAATTTTTAGTTTCATCAAATCGAGAGTACGCATTTTATAATGTGCTTTAGATATAGTTGATTTTACACACATCACAACCAAAAGTCATTCATAATTTTAGGGTTTATCCCTTAACAATTTTCCTCATGTATAATTCAATGAGAAACCTCCCAATTTGTCCTTATACCTCATCCAAACTTACATGTTTCCCAACAATAAATCTAAATTCTCTAAACTTTCCCCTATGAATTTATGTCATATATTTTGCTTCATTCTACTATGAATAAGTTCAATTAATAGCCTCATTTTTTGTCTTGAAGAAAATAAGGACTATTTGTCCTTTCCCTCTCTTATTTCTTGAGTCGATGTAAATAAAGGAATCATCATTTCTAGCCTTTCATATTCAAATACATATCTTTCACCTCTCAAATTTGACCACATCCAGGCAATGTTAATTTCACAAATGAGCTCTATTAGGGTTTTGAATAGTATCTAAAGCACCTGAAAATACTATAATTACCTTTTCCACAAACATATATTCTTCACCCGAGTGTTCTAATAGAGTCAAATGAGCACCCCTACGCTGAGGGGGGGTGGCAACATCCCCTCCTATTGAAGTGTGGAAGAAAGCGAATCCAGCAAAAAAAAGGCATTTCTCCTAGCCATATCCATGGAGTCAACCCTAATGAGGGACCTGTAATGGAAGCCCAGTGGCAAGAAATAATCTGTAGGTAGTTCCTCCCATGAGCAACCAAGAAAATTAGATTTGTGATTCCCTCTAAAAAATTGGAGATTTACCACAAGTATATGAAAGATCATGCCCTAATCTGTAAGTTTACTGGCATATGGCCCTTGGAAAAGGATTTGATTAAGTGGATCCAACTAAAATGCCAACCAAAATTCCATATAGATCTAAATCTAAGATCTAGAGGCTTCTTCACAATAATATTCTCTATCCTCAAGGATAAGGAGAAGATTTTTTAAAATGGATGATGTTTTTATTACAATACAGGCCCTTTAATGAGATACTGGGAGGAATGCTACAACCGAGATCATGAACAGTTCACGGTTGCCCCAATCTGGTTTCCTCTCTTTTCCCTAACAATATATTTCAGGGATACCAAAACCTTATAATGGATTTCCAATTGCATTGGAAGATTCATGAAAGTGGTTGAATCCACCCATTAAGGGAGATATACTTCATATGCCTCAATTTTCATCTACATGAACATCACTGAGCCCAATCATGAAATTGTATAACTAGAATATGAATATGAGATATGTCAATAGCTACTAGATTACTAACATGTTCCTTTTCGTTGTCGTCAATTCGATGTGTATGGCCATTTGTATAAGGCTTTCCCATTGACTCAAATGGAACTAGAGGTTGTGAAACAACCAAAGGCACTGCTCTCACCTAAATATTATAGCAAGGGTTTTCAATAAATTTCACATAAGAAGAAGAATGTGAAGTCAAATCAATCATACCCTTTAGTACAACAAAGAAAATCGAAGAACCAAAATCATTTTTGGGTATTGCAAGATTTGGGGGAGAGCTCCAAAGCAAAAAATTTACAAAAATATTTGGCACGAGAGGGAGACCCTTCAAAAACAACTCCTAAGCCAAAAAGGAAAGCTCATATGGAACCCTCAGATAAGGAATAATAGGAGAAGTCCATGGATCTCTCCACGATGGATATTGATGCATCAAAGGAGGATCTAAATGTAGAGGAGCAAGTGCTAAAAATATTACCGCATGAATGGAGGAATCTGGATGAGAGGTTCATATTGTAGGACCAAAAGAAACTCTATCTTGACACTTTTTAGCAATATGAGGTGAAATAGAACCAAAATCCACCTAATCTACCGGATCCTCTTGGCTCTCATTTGGGAAGCATCCAAGTTCAAGGTAGCGAAAGAAAAGGAGGATGGAAATGCAGGAGGAAAAACCTTCAAGAATAGATCTATATGGTTGGATATATGTTAATCAACTCTAGATGGGCAGTACCTCTAGCAATAGTCTTCCACCAAATTAACAAAGTTCCCCAATGATTGTGATCTATTTGAATGTGAGCGGGCTCAACAACCGAGGTAAACAAAGATATTTACAAGATCAACTCAAAAAGGGGAATACCCACATCATGTTGCTTTATAAAACAAAGGTCATAGGAACAAGAATAGAAGAAATACTCATCCATATGCCTCCCAAGTATGAAGTAGTATCTTTAGATGCAAGGGATAGTGTTGGAGGAGTTTCTATTCATTGGAACCCTACGAAGATTCTCTTTCAGAACTAGTTCAACATGCTCCACATTATCTTTGGGTGATTCAAACATATTGGGACTATTGAGAGGGCATTACTATCAATGAACTATGACTCTCATATTCCAAGGGAGAAGGATGCATTCCTTCAAAATATAAGAAAGCTTAAAAATATGAACGAGGAAAAAATTTGGTGGATTGGGGGATATTTCGACCTCATCACCTCTCTAGGAGAGAAAAAGGGTGGGATTAGATGTCAGGAACCAGAAATGGAAATTTTCAGAAATCTGATCATGGACTTGCAACATGTAGATATACCCACTATCCATGGGCTATTTATGTAGAACAACTGTCAGGACGAGTCACACCAATTCGCCTCCCGGTTGGACATACTTTTTATTTATGAAGACTTTATTAGTAAGGACGTCTTCTTTGAAGCTTATATCATGCCATGCCTTGGATCTGACCACTGGTCTATCCACCTTGAAATGGATTTGAAACAAGCAACTGCAACAGACCTTTCAAGTTTCAATCCTTTTGGTTGCACGATCCATCCTTTCTAGATAAGGAAAAGGATTGGTGGCCATCTAGTTATGTGTAAGGTAGGACATGCATGCACAACTTTCAACTTCACTTGAAGGATCTTAAGCAATAGATAAGAAAGTGAAATAAATCAAAATTTACACATATTCATAAGGATAAGGAAATCCTTCAGGCTCGCATGAAATAGGTACAACAATAGATGATCACCCAAGGCCGCTTTGGACCCCTTGTAGTAGAAGAAGGAGAACTCTTAACCCAGATAGAAGAACGAAGAAAGCAGGAGGAAATCATGTGGAAACATAAATCCAAGGTATAATGGCTTCGGGAAGCGGAGATAAACACCTGTTTCTTTCATAAAGAAATGATACAATATAGGCATCATATTAGAATTTTTTCGTTGCATGATTCAGAGGGAAACCGACTAGTGCAACATGAAGATATGGAAACCCTATTGGTCGACCACTTCCACAATCTTTTGTTGGAACTGTGTCTGGATAGATCGGAAGCGATCGGGAAAATCACAAGACATATCCTTAGTTGGTCAGCAACGATCAAAATATAGCACTAATGCGGGCCATCACTTTGGAGGAAGTTGAGTAGGTGGTAAAAGGTTTTGAGAAAAACAAAGCCCCAAGGCTTGATGGATTTACTACAAAATTATTTTAGGTAGCCTGGTCCACCCTTGGTAAGGACATTCTAGAAGTATTAGAGGAATCACATTAACCTAAGCAAGTACACCCTGCTCTTAATTCTAATTTTATAGCTTTAATTCCTAAAAGAGCCCACTCTGAAGATGCTCAAGGGTTTAGACCTATTTTCTTATGTAATTTAATTTATAAAATCCTCTCCACCATTATGGTCAACTTCCTTAAACCTCTCCTTCCATTTTTTATTTCTCTTGAGAAAATGGATTTTTTCCGAAGTTTCCAAATTCTAGATGGCATCACTACTATCAAGGAGGCTATTCACTCCCTTAAGTGCCAAAAATCTAAGGGAATGTTGATTAAGTTGAACCTCTCCAAAGCTTATGACCGCATCAGCTGGCCTTTCTTGTTGAATAATCTGAAAGCCTTCGATTTTAACCCATAATGGATCCAATGGATTTCTTCTCTTATCTCTACACCGTTTTTTTCAATCATTATTAATTGCTACCCCAACTACACTTTTAATGCATCTAGAGCCCTTAGACAAGGAGAGCCTATCTCTCCCTTCCTTTTTATTCTGGATGTGGAAGGGTTGGGTAGATATATAAAATTAGTTGTTCAAGCAGGCCATATCAAAGGTATCTATCTATGGGGAAATGATGAATCCCTTATCCCATCAAGAATTTTTGGATGACATAATGCTATTTTTCCAAGTCTCCCTTCGAGAATCCAGACTCCTTAAACCTATCCTTCAAGATTTTATGCAAGCCTCTGGCACCCAAAACAATAATCATAAATCTAATATTTTTTTCCTCTAGAGCGCGGTTTCTTTCTAATCCTTCTTGGCTGGGATTTTTGGTTTTCATGTTGGTTCCATTTTGTCAAAATAATTTAGAATTCCCCTAGTGATTAACTCTCTAAGAACATCTTGCTAGAAATACCTCCTCGAGCTTGTTGAACCATGCCTTCAAAACTAGGCTTTTCGTTCACTTAACTTTGTTAGGCGGGTGGTTCTACTGAAGGTTGTGTTGCAATCAATTCCAATCTACCAGTTATCAGGCCTAGCTACTCCTAAAACTACATGCTCAGATATGACAAATATTTTCAAAAACATATTATGGAATGGGGCTTAGGAAGCCAAAAAATGGGTGCTCCTTTCAGGGAATCATCTTATCAAACAAAAAATGACTGGTAGTCTTGGTCTCTATGAGCCTTTTATTCTAAGTCAAGTGGGGGTGTGAAACTATGTTGGCACTCAATTCAGGGCAAAACAAATCTTTGAAAGATTATTTAGGGCCAAAAACACAATATTCCCTCCTCTTTGAAAGATAAAATACGAGTGCAAGGTATTCCAAGAGGATCCTCAATTTCGAATTTATCCTCTACAAATAAAGAGTTAATCCATAATCATACATTCTCAGAAATAAGGGATGGGGTTAGAGATTTATTTTGGCAAGATTCATTGCAACAACGGGAAAAGCTCTTTTGTCGTCAGGACCTTGTTGAGATCTTCCTTTTACCAAAAGAACCCATAATTTGATAGTTAATCAATTTTGCGAACCTCTCTCGTTGACTACATGAAGACAATAGAAAAGGGAACACAATTGGAACAATCTCCCCAGCTCATATCAATGGGAATTATTTGATACAAAGCTACACTCTAGGAGAATCGTTATTTCTGATGGGTCGAATATTCTTCGATGGGGATACAAAACCAAAGGCATGTTCACCATAAAATAATCTTATCAGTTGGCAACAAAGGAACCTCAAGACCAGTATAATCCTCTCTGGTGAAAAATATGGACGTGACAATTTTGCACAAAAGTGATGTACTTCATGTCACTAGAGTGCAGTTCTCATATTCTCACTTGGGACCAATTACAAAAGATAGGAATCCATGGGCCTTCCTTCTATAGTAGGTGTGCCTCTCAAAATGAAACTATTGAGCATATTTTGAACAAATTCCCCTTTGTTGCTCAGCTCTGGTAGAATATTGACTCTCTTTTTGGTCACCTAGAGCGAGATAATACCAATATTTGATCCACTATTGAGACCTAGAGGCAAGGAATCTTCTCTAGTCCTCTCCTAAATGGAGCTTGGCATCTCTCCCTTGGATTTCTTCTTTAGGAAATATGGAAAGAAAGGAATAGAAGGATTTTCAAAGAACAAAAGATCCCATATTCAGAGATTTAGAAAAGAATTCTCCAAAACATTAGAGAAACTATCCTTGTAGAGAAATGACAATCTAATGATAGGAACGTTACACCTCAAGAAGTGCGGATCCTTTATTTCCAAAACTTGTCCTTGCAAATGTTTCCCCCTCAGCATGGAAGTTAAAGGTGCCTCCTTGAAAATCCCCCTCCCAATTCTTCTGCTCTTCTGATGGTTTTCTTAAGCTCAACTTAGATGGGGCATCCAAAGGTAAGCCAACAGTAGTGGGCTTTCGAGGTATCTTCAGAGACCCATAGTGTCGGGTGGTTCAAATATATGCTTCGGATTATGGCTTGGCTAGCAACAATGAAGCAGAATTCAATGTAGTAAAACATGGTTTGCTAATCACAAGACAGGAAGGGTTCAACAAACTGGTGGTTGAAGGAAACTCCACACTTGTCATTGATACTATAAAAAAGCTTAGTCAAGGATCCTAGTGGGAAAATATCAGTAAAAGTTGGAGGAATAATCATTTTATTTAGGAAATTATTGATCTTATTCAAGGATTTGAATATAACATTGCCTTTCACGTTTGTCGCACCAATAACAAAGAAGTGGACTTCCTAGAAAATCGGCGATGCCTTCATTCGAGTAAGAATATAGATGATCCTTGGGTAAGTGAGACCCAGGAAGAGGTGTTGGATTAGCTGACTCTGATTTTGGACCAGGACTTAGCTCCTAATCAGAACCCTTGATTACGGTGCGAGCTAGCTAGAGATCCACATGGGGATCGTCACCATGATTGATCGTTTAATCGTAAGGGTCGGTGGCTATCCTCTCCCACGCTATAAGATGCTTCTCCTCCTTAATGACATGAAGGGTTATAGATCATGACATATCCATGATGTGTAGTTTAGCAAGCTATTAAAATTCCACGTGGGGGGAAAGGAGGATTACATGAAAAAATTTGTTTGGCAATCTAACTCATGTTATGGGCATCTTAGGATGCCCCAGACAACTATTTTTGGGTCGTTACGTTGGAAACACAAGGAGGAAACTTTGTAACAGTCTGTCTTTACTTGAGGATGGTGTGAATGGTCTGGTATATTGTATGCTTATCCTATTCACTGTCTTGGGGGCTACAATTAGTGATTCACCCTGTGTTTGGAGGGGCAAAGAAACAATGGTTAATTCGAAAGTTTTTGTGATTACAAGCTCTAGCTTTCTCAACTATGTTATCTCAATCTTCATAATTTTTGGCAATATTCTACCTTGTATGGGCATGATTCATGGTTTCCAGGACATATTTATTATGTTTACTCTACATGTTGAACATCAGCCATACCATTCCGAGTTTAAAGTGCCTTGGAAAACCTTGACGAGGGAAAGGGTTCAAGCATTTGGACGGGGCTGAGTCTATGGACTCCAGCCTTAGGAGTGCAGAGGGGTCGTTTTTGTCATTCAGAAGGTGCCTCACGCTATGGGAGGGCTCTTGATTTTCTCTCAGTATTGGCTTGGGCAGTGAATTCATGTTGTGGTGGAGTGTCATCTGGTGCTACCTCTATCCTTTTGTCCTCCTATTATGTTTAAGCTTGATTTTTAATTTGTTTTCTTTATTGTTTTTACTCTAGGTCCACCTAAGTCACTTCTTCCTCTAGCCTTTGCACAGTGGGTTGGGTCTTGAGTGTAGGTAGGTGAGAGAAAGTTGGGGAAGGGTGGTTCAACTCTGTTAATCATGGTGAAGACTCCTCTTGGAGGTGGTGCCTTGGTTGTTTCCATGACACTAGGGCCACTGTATAGTGTTAGAATCCCACCATGGAGCATCTTCTGCAGCTGGAGGCATCGGGGTTGCAGACATATCTCGAAATGTCTCAGCAACTTCTCTGTAGAACTCCTCTCCTTATCAATCGAGCCCCCTTTCGGGTCCTTGCTTTCCTAATGTCAAGCAAGCACTACGTTCCTTGCACTAGGAAGTGCAAGCCCCTCCGAGACCTTAGTGCAAATATCATGGTTGCAAGAATCAGGGTGGACAGGGCAAGGAAAATGGCTTGACATTGAGTAGACTTTGACACCAATGTTGAAGGAAAACAGATATTAAGATTTTGCAAAACACCATTCAGGCCTATTCTGTAGGGACCTCGACCAAGGTAAAGAATCTAAATTGGACCTAAGAGGATGAATTAAATTTGAAAGTCTAGATTGAGCCACTGGTGGAGGATTAGAGTAATTTGATTCTTGATCCTGGCTTATGAAATGTATTGTTTCTAAAGAAATGGCTTCCTCTTTCAATATAACTAAAAATGGGGATCCTGACCTGGGTCTCAAAGACATTCAGAAAGAACTCCAGTTAATTCATGTCCAATTGCAGCACCAGAATGCTCACCTTGGCTACATTGAGCACTACATTCCCTGTTTGCCTCAATCTAAACTGCTAGGCTCAAGTGCAAAAGATCATGATCCTATGGAATCATGAGATGACTAGCTGATGGAATGTACTATCTGATAACTTTTGGCTTATATTTTGATGTATATGTCAAGTAGAATTTACGTTTATAGTTTTATGTTTAGTAGATGGTTTATAGACTATAAGTCCTATAAGGCTTAGATAGACAAACTCATATTGTTTATCTTTTGGAAGGCGTATAATGTAGTTTAGTGGCCAACAAACCTGGTTTCACATTAGGTAGGTTGAGGCCACTGAAGTTTTCTTATGTGTGTAACCTGCCCGATTATTGAAATGAATGAATGGAAAGGTATTGCTAAGATTACAACAACAAAAAAATTTACCACATCCAAGAACATGTCTCCTATTCCCATCTAATCATTTAACCCTTTTATTATGCCATATCTTAACTAATTCATGCTAAGACCTAATTATTTTTCCTTTCTAAGTTTTACAATATGTTTTCATATGTGCAAATATTTGAACTTATATGAGATATCTCTAAGTGGATAAATTGAGAATCAATTTACCTATCTTCTAGTAATGTTACACACAAAGTCTTATAATAGAATTTTTTTTCTTTTACAATACCTATATATGAATGGTTATATTATTGTCCATATTTCATATGATTAATTTTTTTTCTTTGTGTTAGAACCATTTGAATATCATTCCTAGGTGTTTTCTAGAGTAATAGATCACAAAGTATTTAGTGAATGCTATAAATATTTTTATATCCTTTCCTCTTCTCTTCTACAACCATAATTAGTGTTTTATGTAGTAATAGATCTCAAAGTATTTAGTGAATGCTATAAAGTTTGTCATATCCTTTCCTCTTCTCTTCTACAACCATAATTAACCTTAATATTCATCTACCTTAGTTGGAAGCTAGCATGTTGATTATATACATGAAACATATCATCCATGAGAACTGAAATGAATAAAAACCTTTCTTTTAAAAACATTATGGTTCTTGGCATAGTTTTCTAAGAAAAAGCTATCTCAAGAAAATAACATGGCCAATGCCTTTCATGTTTGGAATGGTTTCTAGCTATAAGAAAGTAGATATCAAAGCTTAGATTTCTCATGGTATACTAAGAAACATATTTGTAAAGAAAATATCAAATATATAAGGTTTCATATCGTAACTTAAAATCAAGGAGAATGCTCTCAATATCACTAGTGTCAATGGTTAAGTATTATGTACAACAATTACCATTTCACCACCATTTATTTGCAAGTATTCATATGGAAACAAATGCCTTATTGTTTATGAATTTGTATGAAGAATATATAATGAAGAGGACCTTCATAATGAATATCATAATTGTTGAATAAATAACTATTGACAATAGTTTTCTAGCTACATAAGCATTAGATTGGCTTACCATTCATAAGTGATATGTAGCTCGAGAAATGGGCATCTTGAGAAAATACATATGTTCATGACAACATAAATGGGATTGTCGTTCTAGTGAACTATATTCTAATTAGACTTGTCACCTCAGTAATATGGCTTCAAATATTTAAGTTATATATAGAAGCATATACTCACATAAATTACATAATGGAATAGAAAATAATAAATTAAGTCTATAAATATAAAAATAAATTGACAATTTCTTGAGGGATGAGGAAAGGAGAAATAAAGGTATCATTTATGTTTCCAACCACTCTAATAAGTTACATTTATTTTCTTTTGTAAAACACAAATTTTGGATTAGATTTCAGTTAAATATAGTTAAAATTTTGGTCAATGCATTGATGATAAGAGTGAACATGCAATTAATACTACATGTAATATAATTTTCTTTCCATTGTCCTTTTTATAGTTCTACATAATGGTAGTGGTGAAAGTGTAAAATGAACCCCTAGAAACTGTGATGACCAAATTTTCTCTTTGATACCTCTATAAATATGATACATTACACTTCACACTCATTTATAATGTAAAATATAACAATATAAGCAATATTCTCTTCATGTTTGTGTTGATGTCCAACAAAAGAATGAACATATTTGATTACATGATAGAAACATAGGGTATTTCAATATGTAATAGCTAATAGAAAATGGGTTCCTGTTATAGATAAATAACATTATGTTGGAAACCATACCAAGATTAAAACTGATGCGCCAATTTATTTCATACCATCTAGTTATATATCCCACTCATTGAATATTATCAAATATGTTATCCGCAACTCCTTGGAAAGGACCAAGATGAAGTGAATACGGATCAAGATGAAGTGAATAGGACTTTTGGTTAATTTATGGCTATGGAAATTGGCAAAGGAAAAGAGCTAACAAATGGCATTTAATTATGAAATAAAGAAAAATAGGAGAAAAGGAAGGTAAAGAGACACAAATTTTCATGCAATGGAAATTAGAGGAAAATGAAGGAAAATGAAGAAAATTGAGACATCAATGATAAAAATACTTCAAAGAAAGAGATAAAAACTTTTGTTAGTTATGTTTTGGCTCTCTCTTTTCATTCTCTCTCTTATAGAGTCTTGAAAATTTAGAACATTCTTGGAGAACATGGGCATTCACTTAGATTTGGAGAAAGGAAGTAATGAAAGAAAAGCAAGGTAAAGGAAAAATAAAAGGAATGTGAAGGATGTCAAGGAGAAGGTTGGATAAAAAAATTCAGCAGGAGGATTTTGCAAGTAGTAGGTTGCATGTGTGATTTCCTTACTGAGGGGTGAATGCATGGTACATGCATTTGTTTATTTCGTTCATTTATTGGCATTGACATGGTTTTTTACTACTTTGTTAGTGGTTCCAGCCTTTCCTTGCAATTTCTTGGATAGCCATGGTGTGTTGGGATTCATCCTTGGTCGAGCTCTCGATTTCTAGAAGGTTTTAGAACTAGGTGATGTGGTCCCAGGAAAATTCCAAAGGGTTGTGGATAGAAGTGGGCATCCAAGCTTGGTTTAGTTCTATGATCTTTGGACCAGTTTAGGCAAGATCACGGTAGCTTGAGGGTCAAGGTGGTTTAACCTCTAGAGTCCCTATTTTATTTTTTCTTGATTTATCCCATGATATCCCATATTCATGCTTGGAGTATGGCACAAGGATTATTAGCTAATATAAATACTTGGCTCAGCCCAAACTATGATCAGTTTAGACGTGAAAGTCCCTAACTTGCTCGGATTTTACATATGTTAATAGAACTTATTTTCCCTATTGCGACCTATGAGCACTCATACTTGTTATTATGTTTATTTGTTGGCTAGTTTGTCATGGTTAATATTCTCGCTATTTGTTGGTTATAAGAATGGCTCTATGATGTGCTCTGACTATGGCTCTTAATCATGATTTTATAAGTATTTGAATGGCTGATGAATGCACGGGCTAACAAGTGTTGTTGCACCTAATTGAGAAGGAATTAGACCTTCTTAGTGATTCTTATATGAAGTTTAGAGATTTATGATCGTATAAGGATTCATGACCTATAACTTATATGTTTATCATGTGTTTGATGAAATGTCTAATGTGTACTAGGCAGTCTAGTTAAATTTCTTGCTTCAAGTTTGAATTTTTTGCACTATGAACATCACAATCACGATTATGGAAATTTAGAGGCAATTTTCAGCAGTGGCTTGGAGGCCATAATAAAAAAGTCACACATGTCCTAGAACCACATGCACAGAACAAGGGACCTTTTTTCCATAACAACATGCAAGAAAGCTTATGAGTGTTGCTTGAGCTTCATAACCACACGGATGCAATGTTATGGGTGTAGCTTGGGAGTTTCTCTTGAAAAAATAGATCCATTTGAGAGATTGATCGCCTGGGTTGGCTGTCAAGGGATTGATCACCTGAGTTGATCATCAATCTCATGAGTGGTCTGCAACCCCCGAGGGAGGTCAATTAGTTGGAGGTTTTTTGGCACCTCTTCCATAACAGGAACTTGAAAGTTGGATCATGTCATTGTAGCACTCAACTCATATTTACCCTAGAGAGCTTGTACAAGCGAGTAAATGTGGGAGGGTCATTTACAATTTTCCAGAATGGTAGTGGTGAAAGTGTAAAACCAACCCCTAGAAACTATGAAAACCATCTTTTCTCTTTGATTCCAGAACTGAGTGCCCTGAGTTCCCTGATTTCAGAGGCAGAGATTGAAGGGGTGATGAAGGAGGTGGACTCCAACAAAGAAGGATTCATCAACTTCGACGAGTTGGTAGAGGCCAACTCCAACAACCTCAACACCGCTAGTCTCATGTGAAATTCCGCATCCGCTGCGAAATGTGACGCCCTTCCCGGACACTTGGAGAAGGAGGACGTGTTCCACAAGTTTGACACCAACGGCGACAACAAAATATCGAAATTGGAACTAAGTGCCATCCTCAAGTTCAACTCTAGTGAGGAGGAGATTGATGGTGTGATGAAGGACGTGGACTTTGTTCGCATTATGGCACAGGTTTGGAGCTATGGTACATGTGTTGTCCTTGATGGCAACTCTCTTTGGTAATAGATCTCAATTCAGGCACTCAAAGAGAAGAAAAAGACATATATGCAGGTTCATCTAAACAAAGACGCGTATACATGCGGGTTATACGTTGAAAAAGCGCGTATATGTTGGGGATCATACTTTTGGTCCATGGTAGTTAGTCCTTGGGATTTGAACCTATGTTTTGGACCATGGCGTCTCGACAGATGTGTTGATCTCTAGTTTTGGGTTCATGGTATTGAAATGTTATGGTTTTGGACCATGGTATTGAGGAAGGCCTAAGATTATAAAAGAGGAAGGAGATCATGTGGCAAAGGATCATCTGCATTATTATTGAATATCTGGTAAAGTGCTAGAGCTGGTAATTGGGTTATGATGTAGATCTGGATCTGAATGAAGGAGGAACCTAAGCGCAAAAGAAGGATAAGATCTATTCATGGGTCACAATCTTTAAGCTTAAATGGTAGTATCTTTAAATGATTTTGATTTGCTAGATGTGGCGCTTTCTTGATCTATAAGTCTGATAATCTAGGTTAATTAGTGATTGAATATCTGAAAGATTGAATTATCCTTTATAGATCTGTACGCAGGTTCAGGGAAGTGAAGGCGCGTATAGACGCAGGTTCAGTGAATTCACAACGCGTATACGCAGGTTGTTTCATACACAGAAGCGTATGCACGCATGTTTCAAGTTGATAAAGTAGCGTATATGTTCTAATCTGTGATCTTGCTGCTTCTGTTCACTACTGTTGTGTTCTGGGTTCTGTTTTGGTGTGTGGTTACCGGTACTGTGTATTGGGTACAGCTGTCAGAGAGATATCTACTTGATTCAGATATAATTGGTGAAAGGTGATTGGTTGATGAAGAAATTCTTAATGATTGATTAATGTTCATGGATCCAGTCTGAAAATTTATGAAACATGGTCCCTGGAAGAAAGAGAAGGTTGTAGCCTTTTAAAGGCCAGCACCTACGTACTAGTATCTTGGCTAGTGCAAGAGCTAAAGGGGGTTGTAGCTCCCTTCCAGGAGAAGCTGAAAATGAGAGAGAGTTGTAGCTCTTTGCAGGTTGCAGCCTACGTACTAGTAAAGGACTGCACCAGTACATTGTAAACAAAAGTTTCTAATTAAAGAAAGATAGAGACGAATTGCAGCAGGTGGTTTTCACCCACATTGGGTTTCCACCTTATATCTTGTGCTCTTGTGTGTGATTGTCTTTCTACTCTATTTTACTATCTCTAGTTACTGGTTATTTGATTTTACATCTCAGATTAACAATCACCATCAGAAAGTTAAAGTAAATTTGCTTTGTATACGCAGTTTTACTTCTGAATAGTTGCACATATACGCAGGTTTTATTAACTGAAGTAGCGTATACAATTTGGTTTTAAGAAAAGAATATTTGACCTGATAATACTGATTCACCCCCCCTCTCAGTATTATTTCCAACAATTGATATCAGAGCAGGTCCTTCTGAAGAAGCTTGATCACTTGAAGGAAGATCTTTCATCATGAGCAACTATGAGAGGGAAGCATCAATCAGGCCACCGGTTTTTGATGGGACAAACTTCGTATACTGGAAGGTAAGAGTTACTACCTATCTTCAATCTCTGGGTACTGAAGTCTAGGATATCATAGATACAGGGTATACTTTTCCAGCATCAACTCCCACAGATTTGGCTGAGAAGAAGAAATATGAAACGAATGCAAAGGCGGTCAATACTTTATTGGGATGTCTATCACAATCTGAATTTGTCAAAGTCATGCAGTATAAAGCTGCTAAGGAAAGATGGGACAAGATTGTTCTGAGCTATGAAGGAGATGATCAGGTAAAATGAGTAAAACTTCAAACCCTCATAATTCAGTATGAAAATCTCAGAATGTACAATGATGAAAGTGTGGCTAACTATTTTCTTCGTGTAGATGAGATTGTTAATTGTATGAAAAATTTGGGTGAAGAAGTAAAGGAAGCTATTGTAGTTGAAAAAGATTTAAGATCTTTGTCCCCTAGGTTTGAATCTAAAGTTTCTGCAATAGAAGAAAAGGAGAATCTTCAAAACCTTAAAATGTCACAACTGCATGGAATTCTAACTGCTTATGAGATGAGGAAAGGAGGAACATCAGATAGGAGAGAAGCTTCCCTCAAAGCATCTGGCAAAGGAGACTACTATGAGTCTGTACACATATCATATGAAGAAGAAGAATCAAATTTTTTCAAAAATCTTCAACGGGGCAATGGACGATTCTGATGTAAGTTACCATTCAAATGTTTTGCTTGTGGAAGAGTAGGACACTATGCTGCCAAATGTCCTCACAAGGATAAGATTGACAAGGGGAAGGAACTTGTTAGAAGGTACAAGAAACAGAATGCAAATAAGAAAAGCTATTACACACATGAATATAGTGATGGACTATCAAATAGCGATGAAGATGAACAAGGTAATCACTATAAAATTTTAATGGCTTTTGAAGATGAGGATTACATGGATGCTATAGATATGGATGGCTTTTATGAAGAAATTTCTAGACTCAAAAGATGTTTAGAAGAAAGTAATAAGATCATTGATACTCTAGAAACTCAACTTGATGAAAAAGAAAAATCTCTTGAGAAGTTAGAATGTGAAATTGTTGGCCTTAGAAAAGAAATTGAGAAAACAAAGGCCCTTAATCTTAAATTTGTTAAAGGATCCGAAACTCTGGATGAGATTATCACTGTGCAGCGTTCCCCTCTAATCAAGACAAGTCTAGGGTATAATGGAGAAGCATCTTAAACTTCCACCTTTAAAAGTTATCTTGATGCATCAAGAAGGAGTGAGCAAAGGCCTAATAGAAATCAGCAGGTAAATTAGGGACAATCTTCCTCAAGGACAAACAAAGATTATCAAGAAAATCGGGGGCATACTATCTTAAGGACAAACAGAAGCTACAACCAGCCACAGGTAAATTCTTCCTAATTTTCTTCAAGAATGGATGTTAGTAGAAATTACAATCAGTTGGATGATAGTCAAAGAAAGTTCTTCAATGGCCAATGTTTCTCTTGCCATAACTTTGGCCACAAAGCAGCTCAATGTGTTGCCTATAAGAAAATCATGACTAGAGAAGCTCAAAAACAAAGAAGTATGCCAGTAATCACGAAGAGGACCTATAACAACTTCTCAGCCCTTGAAAGTGAAATTGAATGTTCTATTTGTAATAATTTTGGTCATGAAAATTCTGAATGCAGGAGCAGGTTTTGGAAGACAACTCAGAAGGAACAAACCTCAAATGCCAAAACATGGAGAATGAAGGAACCGCAACCAGAAAGATGTGGGATAGCTTTATATGCGGAAGGACAGGAAAATCAATGGTACATTGAAAACGGATGTTCGAAGCATATGACAGGTGATAAAGAAAAACTTGAATCATATACTGATTTAGAAAAAGGAAAGAAAGTTTCTTTTGGAAATGATACTCCAACAGCCATAAAAGGAAAAGGCATTGCTCAGTTGAAAGAGGATGTCAAAGCTAGAAATGTTTTATATGTTGATGGTTTGAAACATAATCTATTGAGTGTCAGTCATATGTGCGATAATGGAACTGAGGTGATATTTCAATCAGATGGGTGTAGTGTTCATGATCTTGATACAAGAGAAACAGTTATCAAAGGCAAAAGAACTCCAAATAATCTATACATATTTGAAGAAGGAGAACAACAATGTTACTTGAGCAAGAATGATGAACACTGGTTATGGCACCGGAGGTTGGGGCATCTAAGATTTTCACAAATAAGGAAAGCATGCAAATACTAGGCTGTTCGTGGTCTTCCAGATATCAAAATTCCAGACAACACCATATGAAAATCATGTCAGTTTGGAAAGAAAACCAGAACTAACTTCCCTGAGAAGGAAGGATCAGCCAGCAGGCCTCTTGAGCTAGTCCATACAGATGTATGTGATCCATTTAGGACAAGGTCTCCTCGAGGAGAAGAATACTTTATATTATTCATTGACGATTTCTCCAGGATGGTTTGGTTAGGACTTATGAAGCACAAGGACGAAGAATTCGAAAAAATTCCAATCTTTCAAAGCCTTGGTTGAAAATGAATTAGATTACAAACTTAAGTGCCTCAGGTCCGACAGAGGTGGGGAGTTTACCTCAAATGAATTTTTCGATTTCTGTGAAGAACATGGAATAAGAAGGGAATTCTCTACAGCTAGGACTCCTCAGCAAAATGGTGGAAAGGATGAACAGAACAGTCCAACAAATGGCTCAAGATATGGTTGATGAGTCTGGAACACCTGCAACCTTCTGGGGTGAAGCTGCATATGTTGCGGTTGTTATTCTCAAAAAAACAAATGTCCGAGTGAAAAACACTTAAACTCCGCATGAGCTCTGGTATGGTGACACTCCTTCGGTAAAGAATTTCAAAATTTTTGGGAGAAAATGCTATATTAAGAATACTGATGAATAGCTTGGAAAACTTAAACCCAGAGTAGATGAAGGTATTCTCCTTGGTTATTCTCCCTACAGCAAAGCGTATAAGTGTTATAATAAAATACTTGGAAGAATTGTTGACAGCATTGATGTAGTGGTTGATGAAAAATGATACATCCCTAGGCAAGTAAATCATGAAAATATCGAAGAGGATGAAGACTGCTCTCCAAATCAGACAGATGATGAAGAAGAGAACCATGAAGAAGAAACCCATGAGGAGCCAGAGGAACAAATAAGGATAGAAGAAAAGACTCCTTCCAGATATGTTCAAAGAATCATCCAGAATCACAAATTTTGGGGCAAAAGGAGGCAGGTGTTCAAACAAGAAGAACAATTGCAGAAGCCTCAAGCTATTTGGCATTGCTCTCCTCCACTGAACCATAAAATGTAAAAGAGGCATGCAATGATGAATGCTGGGTCAAGGCAATGGATGAAGAACTTGAGAAGATCGAAAAGAACAATACTTGGGAGTTGGTCCCTAGACCAAAAGATAAGAATGTCATAGGGACAAAATGGATCTTCAAGAACAAGTTGAATGAAAATGGGGAAGTTATTAGAAACAAGGCTAGACTTGTTTGTAAAGGGTATGCTCAACAAGAAGGAATAGACTTTGAAGAAACTTTTGCTCATGTTGCTAGACTTGAGGCCATCCGAATGTTCCTTGCTCTCTCAAGCTTTCAAAAGTTCAAAGTATTTCAAATGGACGTGAAATTAGCTTTTTTGAATGGAGACTTGGAAGAAGAAGTGTACATTGAGCAACCAGATGGGTTCATTCTTGGGAATGATCCAAATCTTGTATGAAAATTAAAAAAGGCTCTCTATGGTCTTAAACATTCTCTAAGGGCTTGGTACTATTGTTTGGACAAATATCTTCATCAACAAGGATTTTCAAAAGGATCAGCAGATTGCAATCTTTATATAAAAATTGAAAATGACAAATTGCTAATACTTGTTGTGTATGTAGATGATATTATCTTTGGCAGCAATGAAGAAGCTATGAGTCAAAGCTTTACCTTGGTGATGCAGAAAGAATTCGAAATGTCTTTGCTTGGAGAACTGACATACTTTCTTGGATTGTAAATCCAACAAAATGAAGGCGATATCTTCTTGTCTCAAACCAAATACCTCAAGCAGATTTTGAAGAAGTATGGCATGGAAGATTCCAAACCAGTATGTACCCCTATGGTTACAGGATGCAGTCTTAGTGCGAATGATGAATCAGTAGAAATGCATCAACCAACCTATAGATCCATGATTGGAAGTCTACTTTATTTGACAGGTACCCAACCATACATCATGCATGAAGTGGGAATAGTCGGAAGATTTTAGACAAATCCTAAGGAAAACCATCTTGAGGCAGTAAAGAGAATTTTCAAGTATCTTCAAGGAACTCAAAACTATGGTTTATGGTATCCAACAGATACAAATCTCACTCTTCATGCTTATACAGATGCAGATTGGGCTGGAAGTGTCCATGACAGAAAAATCACAAGTGGTGGTGCATTCTTTATGGGTTCCATATTAGTATCTTGGTTCAGCAAGAAACAAAGTTCGATTGCTCTATCTACAGCTGAAGCAGAATATG
This sequence comes from Pinus taeda, assembly GCA_000404065.3. Classification (NCBI taxonomy): domain Eukaryota; kingdom Viridiplantae; phylum Streptophyta; class Pinopsida; order Pinales; family Pinaceae; genus Pinus; species Pinus taeda. Next base: position 117,083 of record APFE031406838.1, read on the forward strand.
TGGTTGCTGCATCTTGCTGCACTCAACTCCTTTGGATGATGCAAACTTTGCAGGATTTTCAAATCACTTGTACACCACCTATCTCCATCCTATGTGATAATATAAGTGCAATCAACATTTCAAAGAACCCAGTCATGCATTCAAAGACCAAGCACATACCGATCAAGTACCACTTTCTCCAGGAACAAGTGTTGGAAGAAAAGGTCAAGTTGGAATATGTTCCCTCTAAGGAACAAGTTGTTAATATACTCACCAAACCACTGCCCAGGGAGACATTTGAATACCTCAGATAGAAGCTGGGAGTAGTTGATGCATCATCTTGCTGTTAAAACTTGTCTATTTCAGAGAAAAATGGGTGTGCACAAGTTGCCTGAGGAGGATCTGCGTACATACGTTGGTTTGTGCAGAGACAGTCGCATATATGGAGGCTTGATGGATATCAGTAGGGACGGGCTCTGGTTGAAGATAGTCTGGTATGGGTCTAACAGAGACCATCTAGCAGAGGTTTAGGGGGAGCAAATAAACTTCTAATGATGCATTGTTGGCATTATCTTAGAAGCTTTTGGTTCTAGTTCACAACTGTTGTTGGTTTCAGGTGGAACAAAGGCAGAGAAAGAATAGAAGGAAATCAGGGTTGTTGATCTGAATGGTGATTGTCAGATGGTGCTACTATCAGTTATTGGTGACTTTCATAAGTCTGGCTCTAGATATTTCATCTCTATGTCATGTATCTCTTTTATGGTGTTAAGGTCATGTAACGACCTATCTTGGTTTCCCCACTATGCCTAGGATGAAGATGTAATGTTCTTGTTTATCATGTGTAAACTTTTGATGTATCCCCACTTGGTTGGGTGGATGAGTCAATCCCCACTTGGTTGGGAAATGGATGTATGTATGAGTCCTTGGTGATAAAAAGGTCATTTTTGATAGAGTCATGTTCTTCTTGTAAAACATCTTTTTGCAGAGCTTGCTTATAGTCAGGGGGAGCGTGAACAACACACTTCAGCGGAGCAGAGACTTCAACATGTACTCAAAGGAAGCATGGACAGAGTGGTACACCTTGGCATATACAAAGGGGGAGCTCATTCAAAGATTTCAGCAGGTACGCGGGGGGAGTATGGGCAGCATAATGTTTCTCTAGGAAATAGATTATCTTGGTTTGCCCTTTGCCCTTGATGTCAAAGGGGAGAGTGATTGGTTTTTGTTGCCATCAAGTCCAAAGGGGGAGATTGTTGGCATTATGATACATATGTTGTACTTGATGGCAACCCACTCATCTTAGATGATAAATTATAGTGCAACAAAGTTCACACACTTTCATGAAGATAGAAGTTTCTTTCATGTAGAGAAAAGTTTCCTTCATGTAGAGAAAAGTTGATGCACTTTTATGCAGAGAAAAGTTTATTTCATGTGGAGAAAAGTTCACGTACTTTCATGGTTGGTTCATGGTATTAGTCCGACAGTTTTTGATCCTATGGTTTTGGTCCATGGTATTGCATCCAAAAGTGTTGATCTCATGCACTTTCATGGTTGGTTCATGGTATTAATCTGACAGTTTTTGATCCTATGGTTTTGGTCCATGGTATTGCATCCAAAAGTGTTGATCCCAAGTATTGGGTTCAAGGTATTGTGTTATTATGGTTTTGGACCATGGTATTGTGAAAGGCCTAAGACTATAAAAGAGGAAGGAGATCATTTGGCAAAGCATCATCTGAATCATTGAATATCTGATAAAGTGCTAGATCTGTAATACTGTGATTGGGTTATGGTGCAGATCAGGATCTGAGCAAAAGAGGGATCTCACCGGTTGATGGAGAACAAGATATAAGCATAGATCGGGATCAAATTCTTTGAAATGAACTATCTCTATATATTTGATTATGCTTATTCTAGATCTATATACTGACGCTTGTAATGATCTGATCTGGGTATAACTTAAGTTTGAAATCGCTGCAAGTCATGTTTGAATATTTATAGATCTGTACGCAGGTTGGCTTTGCTGTAAGTGCATATGTATGCAGGTTTGGTTCATTGTAGTAGCATATACAACTTGAGCTATGATATTTGAAGTCACAGGTGGTTCTGGTTGTTGATGGGTTTTGATGACAGTTTAAAGGTGTTAGTATTCTGCATATCCTATTTGGTTTATTGTGTTTAGCTTCAGTATTGATGGATGAGAACTAATATTGGATCAGGATCATAATGACTCATATTTATGTGATCTGATGGACTAGATCTAGGTGCTAACACATATATTATCCTTGTATATGTATTGATCTGGTGTTTGGGTGATCCAGAAGATTGATTGATTATGTGCTTCAATGATATTAATGGGTCCAGTATGAAAATTGGATGAAACGTGGCCTTTCAGATTATGTGTTGTGCTTCAGGAGTATCGAGTCTGAAAATGTATGAAACGTGGTATCTGGAGGAGAGAATATTGTAGGCCAGCGCCTACATACTAGTATCTTAGCTAGTACAATAACTATGGGGGTTGTAGCTCCCTTCCAAGAGAGACTGGAGAACAAGAGAGCGTTGTAGCTCTCTGCAGGTAGAAGCCTGCGTACTGGTATAAGACTGTACTAGTACAGAAATATTGTAAAAGGATTTTCTTATTAAGAAGAAGATTGAGATGACTTGCAGCAGGTTGATTTTCTCCCACATTGGGTTTCCACCTTATATCATGGTGTTCATGTGTGTGGCTTATGTGTGATGATCTGTTCTATTTTATTGCACCTGTTTACTGTTAATATGGTTGATAATGTTCTAATGCACTCATTAAGGATCAACTAACTGAATCATAAGAAGTTGTGGAAGTAGCATATATGAATCTGAATATGGAAATGAAAAAGTTTTATTGATGTGATAATACTGATTCACCCCCCCCTCTCAGTATTATTTCCAACAAACACTACCATTCACAACAATGACAAGATTCCAGGATTTGATGAACTATTGGCCAGGTGCACTCAAGAAGAAATAAGGATGATGGAAAGAGACAAGCCCTCAAATGGAAACAATCCTACCACCTTCTCCGCTCATTCTAAGAGAAGAAATAATGTTGGTCAAACGAATCAAGGACAAGGGTTCAAGCCAGGATGCAAAGAAGGAAGAAAAGGAAGATGCTTCAATTGTAACAGGTTTGGCCACTTCGCTAGAGAGTGTCCTCACAAGAAGGATACTCCAAGAGATGATGACAACAATAACAACAACTTCAAAGGCAATGGCAATCAAAGGAACAACAGGTTCAATAACAAAGGAAAGAGGAATGCTCTCACTGCTCGTAATGGAAGTGGTCGTCCTCCCAAGAAGTTGAGAAACTCTAGGTATGATGAAGTTAATGTTGTAAAGAAAAAATAATTTTATTTTATTTCTGCCCTCTCCACTGCCTCTCCTCCAGATACATTGGACCATTGGTTGATTGATAGTGGTGCCTCAAGACACTTCATTGGGTACAAGGAAGCCCTCTCAAACTTGGTTGAAAAGAAGACAAAGATGGAAATTATACTTGGGGATAATGCTACTTATCCTATGAAAGGAATTGGAACTGTTACTCTTCATTTAAATCAAGGTCAACCCCTCCACTTACAAGAAGTACTATATGTACCCGATCTGAAAAAGAACTTGGTTTCTATTTCTGCGATGGAAGACAAAGGTTTTAAGGTGACATTCATTGAGGGAAGGTTCGTGTTTGGCAAAAGAACTCAAGAGATGCATTCACTCTTGGATTCAGGGTTGAAGGTCTCTATCAGGTTGGAGGAAGTCCGTTGGGAGCTATGACTTGTGATACTTCCCTTCAATCTGAATTATGGCACCAGATATTTTCTCATCTTCATTTCAAAGCCTTACCCGATGTAAGGAAGATGGTCACAGGGATGCCCGATTTCAACTTAAATCATGAAGGTGTTTGTCAGGGATGTGAAGCTGGAAAACATACAAGGGGATCATTGCCCTCAAGTGAGACTCAAACCACTGATATTCTTCAATTGGTCCATTATGATCTATCAAGTATGTTGCCCGTGACATCTTTGGGTGGATATTTGTATTATGTTATTTTTGCGAATGACGTCTCTCACAAAACATGGATCTATTTCTTAAAGAAGAAGGATGAAGTATTCAAATGGTTCCATTCCTTCAAAGCTTTGGTCGAGAATCAAACAAGGAAGAAGATCAAAATATTGAGGACCGATAATGGCACCGAATATGAGTCAAATCAATTCAAAGACTATTGTAGAGAAGCTGGCATTAAGAGGGAGACTACTACCACATATACTCTTGAACAAAATGGTGTTTCCAAAAGGAAGAATCGTACTATCATAGAAGCCACCCGGGCTATGCTTCATGATCAAGGTCTTTCGAAGTTCTTATGGGGAGAAGTTGCCAATACCATTGTGTATGTCCAACACTGATGCCCACATCAAGCTTTGGACTTCAAGACACCCGAAGAAGTTTTCATAGGTAAGAAACCTGATGTTTCTCATTTTAGAATTTTTGGTTGTCCCGTATATTTTCATGTGCCGAAAGGGAAAAGAAACAAACTAGATGCATCTGGGAAGAAATAAATGTTTGTGGGTTACAGTGAAACTTCAAAGGCATATAGAATCTATGTGTCTAGTAAAAGGGAAGTGGAATTAAGTCATGATGTCATTTTCGATGAAGATTTTCCTCTTAGAAAGATCAGAGATCCTCCTATTCCAAGGAAGGGAAATGATGATGTTGATGCAGAAAAGCAGGATGAACCTCCGTCTGATGAACCAATTCCTGATGTTGAAGGTCTGATGGATCCCATTGATCCACCTCCTAGTGAGCCCTCTACTTCAAGGAAAAGGCCTTTGTGGCTCATAGATACTCTTGAAGATGCTGAGAAACATATTGTACCGAGGGGGACATTTCATGAAAGCAAGAAGTCGATTAGGTACCAAGGGTACTTAGTTGCCATGAGTACTATTGTACAATCTGAGCCTTGTACATTTGAAGAAGCCATGAAGCAACAGGTTTGGAAGGATGTGATGAATGAGGAATATCAGTCGATCATGAGAAATGATGTTTGGGATGTGGTTCCTATACCCAAGGACAAGTCAGTGATCACTTCGAAATGGCTCTACAAGATCAAACATGGAGCTAATGGGAGTGTTGAGAAATTCAAGGCCAGATTTCTAGCTCGAGGCTTCTCTCAAAAGGGAGGAGTAGACTATGATGAGATATTTGCACCAGTTGCCCAATATACCACCATCCATTCGATCATAGCCCTTGCTGCCGCGCAAGGATGGAACCTTCACCAGATGGACGTCAAAACTGCCTTCTTGCATGGTTCGCTTAAGGAGGAAGTGTATGTGGAACAACCCAAGGGGTTCAAGGTTCAAGATCATGAGGCACATGTATGCAGATTGAAGAAATCCTTCTATGGGTTAAAGCAAGCCCCTAGGGCTTGGTATGAGAGGATCGATAGCTATCTTATGAAACTGGGATTTACAAGAAGTGATGCTAACCCAAACCTATACTTCAAGGTTGAAAAGGACAAACCTCTCATTCTAGTCCTTTATGTGGATGATCTCTTTCTGACAGGTGATGACCCTCTCATTCATTAATGCAAGAGGGAGTTGGTTTCCGAGTTCGAGATGAAGGACCTAGAACTGATGCATTATTTCCTAGGGTTGGAGGCCTGACAGAAGCCAGGTGAGATTTTCCTTTCTCACGAAAAATATATTGTGAAGCTACTTGAGAGATGTGGGATGGTGGACTGCAAGTCCGTGGCTATTCCGATGGAACTCAACTTTAAGAAGCTATGTGGAAGTGTTGGTGGGCCTGAATTGGCAAACCCTACCGAGTATCGTCAACTTGTGGGGGCCTTGATGTTTTTGGTCAACTCCCGTCTTGACATATGCTTCGCTATGAACACGTTGAGTCAATATATGGTCGAGCCTCATCACATTAATTGGATTGCTGTCAAGAATCTCTTGAGATATCTTCGGGGCACAATCCACTATGGACTGAGATACACTGCCGGGAATTTGAGGCTACATAGATATACAAATGTTGACTGGCTTGGCAGTGTGGTGGATCGTAAGAGCACGTCTGGGTGTTGCTTCTCTTTGGGGTCCACTTCTATATCTTGTATGAGCAAGAAGTAGAAATCAGTTGCACTAAGCATTGCCGAGGCTAAATACATTGCTGCAAGTATGGCTTGTTGTGAAGCAGTTTGGTTGAGGAAGCTCTTCAGTGAGCTATTTGAGCACGTGCTAGATACCATCGTGATCTTTTGCGACAACCAGAGTGGGATTCATCTATCAGAGAATCCCGTGTTCCACTATCGCTCCAAGCACATTGATATCAGGTACCATTTTATTCGAGATATGGTACAATGGGGAGTAGTTAGGCTCCAACACACTAGGACATATGAACAGGTTGTAGAAATTCTCATGAAGCCTTTAGGGAAGATCAAATTCTTAACCTTCTGAGAGAGACTTGGAGTCATGGAACGACCCTCCTATGAGGGTCCCGTATGAGTTGGACACAAAACTCTGAGAGCTCGTGGGGACTTTGGGTACTTCTTGGAGCTAGCTATGAGCGACCATAGGGTGAGTGGTTCACCTTCCCCTAGTGGTGCGCTAGATAAAGGGTGAGTGGTCCACCTTCCCCTGTGATACCCCATTATGATTGACATGTGTGTAGGGTGAGTGGTTCACCTTCCCCCTACCCGGACACATGCATGTAGGGTGAGTGGTTCACCTTCCCCTACGATTGACATATGCATAGGATGAGTGGTTCACCTTCTTCTATAGCATATGAGTAGGAGTGGTTCACCTTCTCTTGCTGATGCCCCGGCACACATCACCCATAGAGTCCGAGACTCATGGGAAGTACCTCTCATCTGGCCAATGAGTTTGGAAAAGATGGTTAGGGACCATAGCACTACTTATGGATGCATCGTGTACTGCCGTACTCCCTATGACTAAGATGAATGATGTTCAACAACTTGATCTAGGATCAAGGACTGACTTTAGTCAATGGAGAGTGGCATGATCCTATGACTCACTCTCGATCACTTCTTCTTCATTATTACTTCATGGTTCAGCAGAGAAGAGCAGTATAGGACAGTGATGACAGGGATGACAGGGATGGTATAGGATGACAGGTTGGCATGATGATGGATTGGCAGGTGGAAGTCTCCCTAGTTGAGAGGGAGTGTTAAAATTGGAAACTAGGGCCAACTTCCACCTTAGGACAACTCATATGATGGAGATGATTATTGCATTGGATTCCTCTTTCCGAGAGGTACAATTTTGATATAAAGATCATCTCATTCTAACAAGCATAAATGGAATTTTGAATTTATTCTTTCTCATGGACAAACTGTCAAGGTCAGCCTCAGTCAAATGTAGGCTCATGAAGCCTAATGGATGTGTCTCCTCACCTTCATTGAATTGTATAAATAGGAGTGACCATTCTCTCATTTGGACACTCACTCATCTCATCACATCATCTTTTCTGTCCTCTCTTGATTGGTTCGTACACTTGGAGGCTCTCTCTTCTTCACACATGTGGAAGGAAGGTTGATTTCAGGAGGCCAAAATTTCTGTGATTAGAGCAGCGTTGACTTGGGCACTTTGACTAGGCATTGACTTCTATTTTGGGGCCATAATTTCAATCTTTTCAGGTCGCATTCTTTGGCACAAAATTTGAGGTGATAGGGGACTGTTTGACCATGTTGATTGCAGCGTTGACTTTCTAGTTTGACTACATAAATTACAACAAGGATTGTTTGGGTTAACTGAGTTGTTTTGTGTTGACTTTGACCCTCTTTGGAGGCCGCATTTTTCTACTACTGATCGAGCTGATTAGAGGATGATTTGGGGCAACTTTGACCACCATTGACTTTCTAGTTAGCGCTGCAGTGACTGCTGATTTGACTGTTGTTTTGGCAGATCTAGTTTGGGCTTGTATTTATGATATTTGTACTCCCTCTCTGTCTGTTGAACTATTGAAGAATAATAAGAAGATTTGATTAAAGGGTTTCCCCACATTGGGGTTTGTCCCTTGCATCCGCCGCATCTTGTGTCCTCTTGTCTTGGCTTGTCTTCTACATATAATTTTATGTTCTATCTACATTTACTGTCAATGTGTATAAGTTAATGTGATTGCTACTGGATAAAATTGGAAATTGTCATTGGGCTGCTAAAGGAACATTGAAGTAAATTGTGCTTAAGCATAGAACATACCATTATTATCTAAAATTAACACTAACCCTATGTGGACCTAGTGGACACATGTAGACCCAGATGGGAAATGAGATGAATGGGGCTCAAATGAGTGGAAAGGGAGTAATGTAGGCGGTGTCAAGAAGTGGGACTGCGCAACCAAAATCAGGATTTTCCAGGTAGTGTCAACTGTAAAGCTAATGACCAGTAAAGGAGATCCCACAGGACTAGGATATAAGGGTAGCCATGAAATCGGGCAATGGAGACAAGAATACAAACTTAACCCACTCTTTCCACCAAATCGCCCCACCAATTCATGCCCTAAAGTGCCCACAGAAAAACTACTCAACTATACCAATGAAAAGCCATACCTTTGGGGTCGGGAGGCCCACCTTCAAATATACATTCATAATAGATGGGTGAGGTACCACATGGCTAACTCAGGTGGCAGAGAAAATGGTACATCGAGCTATCTGGGGGCTGCAAGAGGTTGCTGGCTGTCGGCTGAGGACCATCTAGGAGAAAACAATATCTCCCATATACACTACACACAAGTGGTGGGTAACAAGCCTCTTGCACCAGAGATAAGATTCAACCTTCCCCATCAAATGCCAATTCGACCTTCTCTTCTTAATGGCTCAATCTAAAAAAGAATAATTTGAACACCCTGCTCTGCTTCAGATTTTGGGAAATTTGTCCTCTCCTTTGGCAAACTTGTCCCTTGAAAATATAAATTTCAAACCCTTGCAAAATGATCAAGGTGTTGAAGAATGTCTACAAATTAAACACAATTAGATCTTCAACTTGAGTCAAACATCCAAACCAATTGAGCACCAATGGAAGATTTGAGTTAATAAATAGTTAACTAGCGTAGCACTCGAAGTCCACTGAAACTAGCTTTAGTATCGCTTGAAACTCTTGAAATTGCTTGAGCTCCTTTCAATTGTCAATGGGATAGATCGAACAGAATGCCTTACCATTGAGTTCCTCCTCCTTTTATAATTCTACATGGAGCCTCCCTCTAGCTTCTAGATCCTCCTTTTCCCTATTATTTTATTGATGGGGCCCAATTTCCACTAGGAGACTTTTGTTGCCATTTTGAATGAAATAAATAATTTGCCTCTTTTCTCAATAAAATATTAATTTGTCGCCATTTACCAATAAAATAATATTTGTCCTCCCCTCTCCAATAAATTTTATTTGCTGCCTTCTCCATTAAAATAATAAATTTTGCTTCTCTCCACAAAATAATATTTTCTCCCTTTTAATTTAATACCACAAAAAATGGCAAAACTCCTAACTGTATTTTTCTCTCACAAAACTTGGAAATATTACAATCCTCCCCGCCGAAAATTGCTTGCCCTAAAGCAATACACTGTTGCTCCAAAAGTTGGTCTAGCTAATGCTAGGGTTTGAAATGTGCCACTGAACAACTCCTCGCTACTAAACATCTTGCCATATAGGTGACGCTCTCCATGTCAACACCGAATCACTAAAACCCAATGGGAGATTTGAATTATCTCCCCCGGTAGAAACCAACTCACCCCTGAGGGTAGTTGAACCGCCAAATCTTGTTATACCTAGATCCCATGCTAATCTCAGAAGGGTGCCACCATGCTGACACTCCACCACTCTGACTATTACAGACTGCCCATCGTGCTCAGACTGTATCCTCTCCTGGAACCGGATGGCGGAATATCTGTGAAGACCAAGCTCATCGTGCCTGTGCATCTCCATGATGTCAATGTCTGCCCATCCACTGTCAATCTCAGTCCTAAGTATCGCTTGAAACTCTTGAAATTGCTTGAGCTCCTTTCAATTGTCAATGGGATAGATCGAATAGAACGCCTTACCATTGAGTTCCTCCTCCTTTTATAATTCTACATGGAGCCTCCCTCTAGCTTCTAGATCCTCCTTTTCCCTATTATTTTATTGGTGGGACCCAATTTCCACTAGGAGACTTTTGTTACCATTTTGAATGAAATAAATAATTTTCCTCTTTTCTCAATAAAATATTAATTTGTTGCCATTTACCAATAAAATAATATTTTTCCTCCCTTCTCCAATAGCTTTTATTTGTCACCTTCTCCATTAAAATAATAAATTCTGCTTTTCTCCACAATAATATTTTCTCCCTTTTAATTTAATACCACAAAAAATGGCAAAACTCCTAACTGTATTTTTCTCTCACAAAATTTGGAAATATTATAGTCCTCCCCGCCGAAAATTGCTTGTCCTAAGGCAATACACTGTTTCTCCAAAAGTTGGTCTAGCTAATGCTAGGGTCTGAAATGTGCCACTGAACAACTCCTCACTACTAAACATCCTTTCATATAGGTGACGCTCTCCATGTCAACAACGAATCACTAAAACCCAATGGAAGATTTGAATTATCTCCCCCGGTAGAAACCAACTCACCCCTGAGGGTAGTTGAACCGCGAAATCCTGTTATACCCGGATCCCATGCTAGTCTCAGAAGGGTGCCACCATGCTGACACTGCACCACTCTGACTATGACAGACTGCCCATCGTGCTCAGACTGTATCCTCACCTCCTGGAACTGGATGGCGGAATATCTGTGAAGACCAAGCTCATCGTGCCCGAGCATCTCCATGATGTCAATTTCTACCCATCCACTATCAATCTCAGTCCTGAGCAACAATAGGATAAATCTGTCTTTCCATACAATGGAGGTCCCAACGATCTCCCATGCATCACACCCAAGGTGAACTAGATCACCCTCTCCCATGATTTTGCTCATCACATAATGGAGTGTCCTATTAGACAACTGAATCCTTGGATCACCTGACCAAATTTGTTGTGGCATAGTCCTGATGATGGTTGGAGCCCACCTGTATCGCGTCTCTGCTCCCTACATGCACTCAGTATAAAGACCCCATACACCATGAATCAATCTAGTGCATGCAAAACTACCCCATGCCTGCCATACCCCACAATGAGCTTTGTTCTCCCATCTCCTGATGGCACTCCCCAATAATGCCTAGAGTCTAAACATCCGTCTGTATGGAAGGTCCACCATCCGCTGTATATGCTCTTGAGTCGCCTCAGAACATCTCGTCCAAAAGGTGTTAGGCATCTCCCTAAGTGTGGGCTCAAAGGTGGAGCACGTGCTACCTCTGCAAAAGATCGGCCCATCCTCAGTCCTGCATCTGCCAACTCACGCCCTAACCATTTGTCATTGCTTAGAGGTCTCTCTCTTGGTGCACTGAATCCCATGCAACTGTCTCAAGTGAGCTCCCCACACCCTGTTGCTCCTGCTAAGAGTGTCAAGGAACAATAGTCGGTTCCTCAAGGCTGTGAACAATGCGAGGGAGGACTAGGCGTGTGAGTCCCATGGGATATGTCTAAGAGATGCTTGCCAGTGCCCTCATCGATCTTGGGTAAGCCTAACCCAATGATACGCCTGTTGTCCCCATCTGGAGATCTCTCCGCGGGAGATGCGCCAAAAACCTGTTATGCATCACCATACTCGGTTGTATACAAGCACGTACTCTCGCACTCCTCTGCATAACATTGAACTCTCTGGCACAACCCTGTGCACTGTTGGTCACCATTTCCTACCATTGTACCACCCAATATCATCTGGTATCCCACAAGTGCTAATGCATTCGCCCCTCTACTAGCGAACCCACCATGATGTGAGCTACACCCCCTCATCTATCTCGGTAGACCTGAGTGGTGTACCTCCACACATGCTAATGGAAATAACACTACTGTGTCAATCCTCAGTACCTCCTGTGCATAACACAACAATGAAAGAACATCGTCTCCATACAATTCCCTGTTTGGTGGTTTGTCGATGCCATGTCCTCCCACAAGCCCCTGTCAGAGTGTACTAATCAACATGTGACCCCATGCACTACCAACATGCCAAGACAACCCATGGAGCCTACTCACAAACTGCCTGGCCACTAGTGCCAATTGGAACTCTCCTAAGGAATGTATGTGTTCAGTCATTGGGTCAACTATCTCATTGATGCCATAGCGAACCTGCATCTCTGGTATCTGATAGGAAGCCCCACCTAGATCTCAATGCCAACTTGGGCCTCCAATACCTTCAATGCCTAAGAGCGCCTAATGAGCTTCGCCCCAGACTATGACCATCTCCATAAGTCTAGTCCACAACTCTGAGTACCAACTCAAAATCTCTCGCCATCCAACCCCAAGGGCAAGATCAAATGCACGTGTACCTGTACATGCAATATCCTCAACATGCGAATGTTGCACCCTATGCAACTCATGTCGCCTCATCCCATTGTCCCGGTCAACACATGAGGTTTGACTAGGCAACTTTGTCTCTCTTTCCAATGTGCAGAGGTAACCCAATAGTGTTACAAGCCCCATCTATGTATGTCTGAAGAGAGCTATTGTTGGGATGTACTGCAACTATGTTGGTTGCTTGTGCATTTGTTTGCTCCCTATCAATGGATGGCCCAAAAGATGATTGCCCATCCTCATCCGCCATGGACCCAACATGAGTCATTAGATGCCCCTCCATAGGTAACTCATCATGCATAACATCCTCATCATGTTTGATGTCAAGAACACTATTTTAAAAACTGGCCGTTTCGACTTCGATTCGGCGGAGTTGGTCCGAGTCATAGCCCAACCGGGTCGACTCGGCCTTTGAACCGGACCAGCCGTCTGAGTTGGCTAACGACTCGACTGGATCGGTAACAACCCGACCGGCTCGGTCAAGTCGGCCGGTCAAGTCACTTCAGCGGCATTTTTTTTTTAAATTTCATTTTTGGGGACTCCCTAGGCTTCCTTGTCTGACTCATGGGTTTCTTTGTTTGACTCTAATCCAGAGGTTGAGCCAGATGATGTTGCCAACTCTAGCAGTACCCAGTGGTATTGGGCACAGACTTTTGTTGTAGAGGCCATTTCTAGCCTCCTTGGTTATGTGTTTTTGTTTTGATCTTTATATCATCATCATGTATGTATTGGACAGTGCACTGGGTGCCATTTTGATATAATGGATATATTCATGAGCCTACTTTGATCATATGTTGTCTTCTATCTATATTCTAATGCTATGTGTTTGGAAACATGAATGAAAATCTTTAAAATTATGTGTTATAAAAAAATAAATAGTTAATGTATTTTTTACAATGAACGAGTCATTGAAATCGAGCCGGCCAAGTTGATACTGAGTCGGAGTCGGCGGCGGAGTCGACCCTCGGCCGAGTCGGAGTCGGAGTCGGAGTTTTAAAACATTGGTCAAGAATCATCTCCATGTAATGGGTCTTGCCCTGATCAAAATTTGAATCTATGTTGTTCGGTAACTGAGTAGAAGGCCTGTGATTAAAGTCATTGGTAAGTGGTGACTTATTTGCTAGGTCATCTCTACCATCGTCTATACCATGATTTTGGGCTCCCTCTTCAACTACAAGAGTTGCATCATGAGTCAATAATTCTTTCATATCATTTTCCTGTGCACTCTCTTCCAGTTTCTCCTTTGGGTCTTGGGCTTCAAACCTGCAAACATTTTCCTTCCTTGTTACCCGTGATGATAACCATGCTTCCATAAGTTCTGCCATCTTTAGGAAAGTGTCCCTGTATTCATCGAAATTTCCAAACAATATTTTCTTGATTTGAAAACATCATGGAATCCCTCCTCTTTCTTGATATTGCTTGGTTTTAGACCGACGGGTGGCCAAGAGCGTTAGCTCTGATACCACTGTAATGTTCCTACTACGATGTCTTGGAGGATCACACAATTTTTTGTGGGTTTGTATAGATTGTTCTCTAGGATATCTTTACAAACAGTTTGTGAAGAGGGTATTGTAGGTGCTATTGTGAAAAATTACAACAAAGATATCACAAATAATGCCAAGCTCACATGGTAAAACACTTAGGAACAACCGATACATAATTTGCATTAAATTAAAATACTTTCATACCACTGATAGTGCAAGCTCCAACATTAAAGAGGGCATGATGTTAGAAATACTAGTGAACGTAAGTGCTGAGAACGGTTGTAGATGACAGAGATAATTATATAATGTCAGCAGTAATACAAACTAATATCTCCACAGTGATAGTGACATAGACATGAGCATATTCAGTCCCAAATATGCAGAGATCAGCAAATGAATAGGAAGAATAACCAACAGATCACACACTAGCACAATCAGTTACTTCATGGTCTGAAAATCGCTCCACCCAACAAGAGGAAAATTACTCTTTCAAATTTTGATATTACAATGCTTGGAAATTCTTACTTTAGCATACACTAGATCAATACGTCCTCCTTGTCAATCAGCTTCAGCACTTGTATTTGTCCTGGAATTTGATGACTGATAAGCTCAGAAAATGATAAAAACATCCAACCAGTGCCAAGAAGAGATCGGCCCCTGATAGGATGGAATTCTGCCTTCTTTAGATAGTGACAAGGATAATCTTAATCTTGCTGAAAATGTCTTTAATATTCAGAGAATGAGGCAGCCCTCTGAATTTTAATAATTCTGCCCTCCAATGGTCATGAACCCAGTGGTGCCAATAACATAATTTCAGCCTCTTTTCGGAAGTATGAAAGACCTTGATGCCCTACGTCCTTGGCAAAGTAGATGGCACTTGGAATTCTGAATTCGGCCTTAGGTTAATTTGGCCTTTCCCTGATACAAATTGACCCTTGGTGTTGGAGATTCTTGGCCTAGCTAAGAGTGATTAGAGCCTCACAAATTCGGCCCTTGTGAGGAAAACTCGGCCCCTTTTGAGAGAGTAATTCAGCCACTGGATAAATTAATAAATTTGGCTCTAAGGATCACAAGATCTTCAAGGAATCGGCCCCTCCTCCTTCTGAAATAAGAGGGCTGGAATTTCTTGAGTTATAGATGAACAACTAGACCAAGGCATTGCTATTTCGGCCTCTTGCACCAGAGATAAGATTTGGCCTTCCCCAACAATGCCAATTCGGCCTTCTCTTCTTAATGGCTCAATCTTTAAAAGAATAATTTGAACACCCTGCTCTGCTTCATATTTTGGGAAATTCGTCATCACCTTTGGCAAACTTGTCCCTTGAAAATATAAATTTCAAACCCCTGCAAAATGATCAAGGTGGTGAAATATGCCTGCAAATTGAACACAATTAGATCTTCAATTTAAGTCAAACATCCAAACCAATTGAACACCAATGGAAGATCCGAGTTAGTCTTCTCCAAATTGCTAACACAATTAGATCTTCAATTTAAGTCAAACATCCAAACCAACTGAGCACCAATGGAAGATCAGAGTTAGTCTTCTCCAAATCGCCAAATCGCTAACATGAGTGGCACTCGAAGTCCACCGAAATTAGGTTGAGTTTCGCTTGAAATTATTGAAGTAGCTTGAGCTGCTTTAAGTAGCTTGAGGTCCTTTCAATTGTCAATAAGAATAAGATAGATCGAATGGAATGCCTTGCCATTGAGTCCTCATTTTATAATTCTACATGGAACCCAATTTTGTTAAAATTGGCAACTAGGGCCAAACTCCATGTGGGCCATCTTATTAATGGAAGCTAATATTTTTCTTGGATCCCTCTCATCGAGATGTGTATGATTGATCTAAAGATCATCCGATTCCGATAAGTATTCATGGAGATTTGAATTTATTTGTGTTATGGGACAATTCGTCAAGGTCGGCCAGCAACCAAATAAATCCCACTTGTGCTCAACATTTTAGTATAAATAGAGGTGGCCTTCAAGTCATTTCAACACACTTGGGATCTCTTCCTCTCTACTTGTCTTTCGGTTTTAGTAAGAGGAGAGATCCTAAGGGATAACATTGCCCTAATCGCAGAGGCCAGAAGTCGGGAACTGCCGAGAAGTCGAGAACTGCTAGAACTATCGGGAACTGCCGGAACTGCTGGGAACCGCTGGAACTGCCGGGAATAGCCAGAATTTCCAGAACTGCTGAGAATAGACGGAACTGCTGGAACAACCGGGAAAGCTGACACAGAGAGCAGAAACCGGAACTGCCAGAATTGTCGGGAATCTCCGGAATTGTTGGAATTGCCAGAACTGCCAGGAATAGTCAGAATTGCCGAAATTGCTAGAAACTGCTGGAATAGGTGAGAAAACTGACGCAGAGGGTAGAAGCCGGAACTGTCGGGAACAATTGGAATGGCCAGAACTACCGGAACAACCAGAGCATCTGTCTCCAAAGGAGAGCAGCATGCAAGGGACAACTAATTAACATTGGGACAGTTGTATGGTACTTAGTAGCAAATACACCAAGCATGCAATATTACAGCTAGCATGCAAGGGACAGCTAGCATGCAACAAGAAGCATGCAAAGGATAAACGCAAGCAAGATGCAGCCAGCACATAGGTCAGTATGGCAACATGGTGCAACAATGGCACATAATGCAGTACAGTGATGGGTACAGTCATGATTAATGAAGCATGATGAGATGCAACATAGTGACGATGGGTGCAACATGGTGCAACACAGTGAGGTGCAACATGATGACGAATTGTAGCACAATGATAGGTGAAGGAGTCACCTTAGAGAATCAGTTAAAGCAACATGTCTTCAACTGATCTCATGTATCATCTTCTTAGAGATGATCTATGCTCTTATCTAGATAAGTCAAAGTGTTGACTTCTGTTTTAAACGTACTATCTCTCTTTGTGTGTTGAACTATTGAAAAACATATAAGAATTGATCAAGGGTTTCCCCACATTGGGGTTTGACCCTGGCTAGCGCCACATATTGTGCCCTCTTGTCTTGGCTTGTCTTCTGCGATTTATGTTTATGTTCTATCTGCAATTTACTTTAATGTTGATGTGATTGCTAATCTGGGAAAGATATTGAGCTAATTGTGAAAATTGAAATAAATTGCTCTAAGCATAGAACATACCTAAAATTAACAAATTTCCATTAGGACACCTCATTGACATCCTAATCACCGGAATAGACACTTTAGCCAATCTATATTTCAGCATTCTCTAAACAAAAGTAATTGACCTTTATTCCAAATAATATTAATTCCAGTACAACGAAGTATCAAAATAAAAGTTCATCCAAGGAACCCTATAAAAAGTAGTTCCATAAGGGATTAAATTAGGGTGGTCAAATCCTTTCACAGTTTAATAGTTATATTTAACATTGTGAAGATCATATTGACTCACATTTTCAATGTTAAAAACAAAAAATTATGAAAAATAAATTGTAAAATAAAATAAAGATATGGCAATTCTTATAAAATGCTTTAATAAAAACATCTTTAAAAGTTAAGAAAAATGTACAAACCTAAAAATATAAAATATAATAACAATATAATAATTCATTAGATTCATACCTTCACCATAACTCCCTATGGACAGAATTCAATGTGTATATATGTCATCATGTAGATATTAAAATATATATATTCTTCTGGGATTAGATTTCAATTCATTGTCTTTATGTTGGATATTGAGTAAATAAGCTTTATTAATTCACTAGCACATGTCTATTCTATTATAAAATTCCATGGAGCTTATCTCCAAAAGCATTGGAGAAAATACTTCCTTCTATGGATTAGATTTCAATTCATTGTCTTTATGTTGGATATTGAGTAAATAAACTTTATTCATTCACTAGCACGTCTATTCTATTATAAAATTCGATGGAGCTTATGTGCAAAAGCATTGGAGAAAATACTTTAAACTTATGTGGCTACTTTTTAGCCTCTCTTGTAAGGTATATTTCTTTTTTGTTTCAAAAGTTTAAAAGAACAACATCCGTAGGTGTAATTGGAACATATCTCTGTATAATACGATAATACCACTATAGATCTATGTTAATTACATATTTAGCAAGCCCGAGAGATCATATATCTTGACATGAATTTTTTTTTAGAGTGCAAAACTTTGTAGTTGTAGAGATCTGGTCTCCCTTGCCTCCTAATAGATAAGTGATATATATATATAAATATATATATATATATATAATATATATATATAATATAATCATTTTCATTGTTTAAATTTCATTTTGAATACATAAATGATTCACTCCTAAAACTAGACTTCATACAAAATTACCAAAAAATATAAGTGAAAGAGCCCAAAATGTAGAATAGTAAGTTGATATAAATATTTTAACCATACTTTTTATTTTTTTCAATTGCTTTATATAATATATACTTTGAAATATTCTATCTATGATCCACATTGAATTTTTTTAATATTACATAGTAATTTTATATTAAAAATTAAATGAATTACACATTTTGTTCTTATTAGTTTTATTAGGAAATAATTGATTTTTCTTCCATTATTTTTTCTTTTTATTTTTATTAAAAAAATATTAAATTTATTTCATTTATATATATATGAAAAGATTAGTTAGTATATTACCATAGTTTATTTAAGTATTATATTAAAATTATTTTTAAAAAATATAAGAAGTATAATTGTTCTCATGCATACACAAAGTGAAAATATAATGTTGTTTTACTTTTAGTTATTTTATTTTTGTAAGTTAATATAAAATTATGTTATCTTATATAGAGATTCAAATATTATTTTATTTTTATCTTATATTTAATTTTTTTTAATTATAACCTATATTTTTTATTTATTTAAAGATGTCAACTCCACATTAAACATAAAGGAAAATACACATCACCCTTTATAAATTGTGCCTATCAACATCATAAAATAAAATAACAAAATACTAATAACATGCTGTGGATATTATTCTATTAACCTGTGAAGTAGAGCTTATATAAGAGATTCAAGAAAACAATTCTATTAACCTGTGAAGTAGAGCTTATATAAGAGATTCAAGAAAACAATAACGCTAGGAAAGACGTGAGTATGAACCACAACGATAAATAAAAAGCTTCAGCTGAAATTAGTATGCTTATTTTAAATCTTGTCACTGGATATTTGTCAATAAGATCTACTGCTACAACAAACATATCTTTGGAGCCCTCGGTTTTCTCTCAATTTGGATGATTGAAGCGTGCTACTAACTGAAATATTCCAGTTTTTCTTTTTCTTTTTTCAGATGTAAAGGCTCTTGGAAACAAAAGAAGCACATTTATCAAAATCAAAGTCAGCTCAAAATGATTATAATGACTGAAATCTTCCTATTTTTCTTTTTCTTTTTCAGATGTAAAGGCTCTCGGAAACAAAAGAAGCACATTTATCAACATCAAAGTCAGCTCAAAATTATTATAAGATTCAAAATTATTATAAGATAAAGTTTGTCCCCAATTTTGTACATAAATTTAGCTCATGGAAAAATATTGCTGATTACTGGGGAAAAATATATCATTTCAAAGTCTTAAACATATTTTTGAGTAAAGAGGTTCATTCTACAACCCAGTATTAAATATATTTTTAAGTGAATAAGCTTATTCTATAATCCATTCTATAGTCCAGTTCTATAGCCTAGTATGATGTGTCAAGTCAGTCATCAAAATTAAAATTTGACACGTATCCATAAAAATAAAAAATTTTAAAAAATCTAAATTAAAAAAAAAAACTAAATAACTATATAAAAACATTTAAGAAATTTAAATTTACATTTAAAAAAATTAAATCCCTGTATATTTAAAATAGATATATCCTGATTACTCAGTGATGCCTAAATAGCTAACTCTGAGAGTACTTCCCTCGTGTTTGTGCCCAAAGGGAATACGAAAATTTTTGTACTTGATGACAAAATTAAAAACACCCAGTGCTTGTGCCTGTGAGTATACAAGGTAAATATGCCTGATCTGAAACGGTTGATCAAATTTTTTTTTTCCTGCAGGTGAGTCTGATGAGTACAACAGATATTCTGGCAACTGTTCACGGAGCTCAGCTAACAGACATGATCTTCATGGAAAAGGGGAGTAGTGTGATGGAAATGTTTCCGAAAGGGTGGTTAGAATTTGCAGGAAATGGACAAAATGTATTTCGATGGCTTGCCAGTTGGTCAGGGATAAAGCATGAGGGCACATGGCGAGACAATCAGGGACCTGAATGCCCAAACCCTGAGAAAGGAATATTGCATTGCTTCAATTTTCATAAAGATGGGCAGGTTGGCCACAATGTGACTTATTTGGCAGACTGGATAGCAGATGTCCTTCAGAAGTTCCAAAACAGGACTACGCATTTGACTACTGATAGATTGGGCAACAATTTTGTGCCTCTTAAATGTCGTTGTGATCATGCTAATGACTCTTGACAGATGTTCAATTCAAACTTATCATGCCATCTGCTTTTTGGAGGTAGATGTTTCAGTTATTAGCTATCTTTAGTTATGGTTTCAAAAGCCATTTTCAATAAAGCAGCCATCCTTCTCTGCATTGAGCTAATATTTTAGTGATGATGGTATTACACCAATGCCATTTGATGATCAGGTTTTGCAAGTCAATTCAAAACTTATTATGCCATCTGCTTTTTGGAGGTAGATGTTTCAGTTATTAGCTATCTTTAGTTATGGTTTCAAAAGCCATTTTCAATAAAGCAGCCATCCTTCTCTGCATTGAGCTAATATTTTAATGATGATGGTATTACACCAATGCCATTTCTAATAGTTGATGATCAGGTTTAGCACTTGCATTATGTGTACACTGCCAATGGAAGTCGGCAGATCAGTATCCATATGGTTTTAGTTGTACAAGATTTAACTTTCAACATATTCAGAGTTAGTGCATGTTCATACAACACTGAAGAAAATTTGAGAGAATAAGAAGTATCTTGGCAGATGAGCCTTCCTATTGGTTGAATGCTGGTGCCATGACAATGGCATCTCTCTATGCCATCTCTTGGTTACCAACACCATCATTGATTATTAATGTGTCTGTTACCACAGTGATATTCTGCTATGGCACGTGTAGAATAGGGGCCAGAAATTAATAGTATCCAAAGTTGTGGTTATTAATGTAGTTAATGGAGGTTACAAACAGAAAGAAAATGAAAGTGAATATAACCATACAAGTAAAAACACAAGATTTACGTGGTAAAACCCTGACAGAGTGTCAAGGAAACATCCACGGGGCAAGGGATTGGAATTTCTATTCAATAAATGAAATGATTCTCCATTACAATAATTCGGACATTTATCAGTTTTATATGAGCCTCCTCAGTTACATAACTGCTGATTCGGTATGACACTGACTTGTCAATAACTAATACAATTTACCCAAATTTACATTTATATTAATTTCTTGTCAATTACCAACAAACTCCACCTTGACAACAATTTTCCTAATCCCTTGCCCATGCCCATCATCATCTTTTCTACAAGCCAAGAGAAGCTAAACACCATTACAGCTTCTCTACTGTAACTGGTTTTGTGAATATGTCTGCACAATTCTCTCGTGTATGGACCTTTTGAAGAGCTACTTTTCCGCCATTGATCACATGTCT
Organism: Pinus taeda; assembly: GCA_000404065.3. NCBI lineage: Eukaryota > Viridiplantae > Streptophyta > Pinopsida > Pinales > Pinaceae > Pinus > Pinus taeda. Next base: position 138,636 of record APFE031406838.1, read on the forward strand.
CAGAAAATGATACCTTACATCAATGTGCTTGGTTCTGCTGTGATAAGCAGGATTTGTAGCCAAGTGAATAACACTTTGACTGTCACAAAGTACATTCACTTTCTCCTACGTCCTTCCAATCTCATCAAGTAGTTCCTTTAACTAGATTGCTTCTTTACTGACATCTGAAGCAGCGATATATTTTGCTTCGGTAGTGGACAACGCAACTGTTTCTTGAAGCTTTGACATCCAACTAATTGCTCCACCTGCAAGAGTAAAGACATAACCTGTAGTAGATCTTCTTTTGTCCAAATCACCTGCATAATTAGCATCTACATATTCGCAGACTGATCCTTCACTACCATTAAAGATGATGCAATGGTCACTTGTGCGGCGTGCCTCTTAGATATCGAAGCACCCATTTCACTGCTCGCCAATGTTCTTCACCTGGATTTGCCATGAACCTGCTGATAACTCCAACTGCATGTGAAATGTCAGGTCTTGTAGATACCATCGCATACATTAAGTTGCCTACAACATTTGCATATGGTACATGAGACATATACTGCTTTTCTTCATCAGTTCTAGGACTCAAAACCGAAAAAAGCTTAAAATGGGAAGCTAATGGAACATTAACAGGTTTCACATTGTTCATACAGAGCTTTTCAAGTACTTTCTCCACGTATTTTTGCTGTGATAACCAAAGCTTACCATTTTTCCTGTCTCTGTGTATCTCCATGCCCAAGATATGTTTTGCTGCTCCAAGATCCTTCATATCAAACATCTTAGAGTGCTGAGCCTTTAACCTGTTGATCTCTTCCATGCTTTTGCTTGCAATAAGCATATCGTCAACATACAAAACTAAGATAATGAATAGGCCATTGAAATTTTTGAAGTATACACAATGATCATACTCACTCCTAATAAAGTTTTGGCTCACCATGAAGGAGTCAAACTTCTTGTACCATTGTCTGGGAGACTGCCTCAGACTATACAATGATTTCCTGAGCTTGCAAACTAATCTTCTGCTGCGACCTTGTATAAAACCTTCTGGTTGTTCCATATACAACTCTTCATTCAAATCGCCATGTAAAAAAATTGTTTTAAGATCTAACTATTCTAACTCAAGGTTAAGTAATGCAGTTAGTGCCAACACAGTACGAATAGAAACAAGTTTTACAACTGGTGAAAAAATCTCATGAAAGTCGATACCTTCAACTTGAGAATACCCTTTTGCTACCAGTCTCGCCTTATACCTTTTGATACTTCCATTAACTTTCTGTTTCAGTTTGAAGACCCATTTGCATCCAACAACACTTCTCGGTTTAGCAAGTTCTACAAGATCCCAGGTATTGTTCTTGGCTAAGGAATCCATTTCTTCTTCCATAGCCGTTTTCCATTTTTCGCTATCCATATCATCTACTGCTTCTTGATAACAAAAAGGTTCCCCATCTTCAATAATCAAAGCAAAAGATGAAGCAGAATCTTCATACCTTTTGGGAGTTTTTCTTTCCCTTTTAGACCTTCTTATAGTGACTGGTTGCTGAATTGGTTTAGAAACTTCAACAGTTTCCTTTGTAACTTCAACACCTTTTTCTCCAAAAGTCTCTTCTTCCTTTTGACTATCACCGAAAGGTCTAGCCTCTAACTGAATTTGTTGATTTGGCAATACCTGTTCCTGTTCAATTCTTTCAACATTTGATTTTAAAAGAGAAGATTCATCAAATGTTGCATCTCTACTAATGACTATCTTCCGCAATGTAGGATCCCACAACCTGTATCCTTTCACTACATAGTCATACCCAACAAAGACATAACATTTCGATTTTGGATCTAATTTTGAAAGCTGATTTTTAGGGATAAGAGCATAAGCATCACAGCGAAATATTCTTAAATGTGAATAATCACAAGACTGACTTGACCAAACTTCTTCAGGAATTTTACAATTAATTGCTATTGAAGGTGATCTATCAACTAAATAACAAGCAGTGGATACTGCTTCTGCCCACAGCTCCTTTTGCAAGTTAGCATTGCTGATCATGCTTCTGGCTCTTTCCATAAGAGTCTGATTCATACGTTCAGCGACACCATTTTGATGAGGAGTATAAACAGCATTTTGTGTCTAACAATTCCTTCATCCTTACAGTATTGTTCAAATTCTATTGAAGTGAATTCACCACCATTGTCAGTTCTTAAACATTTAATTGATTTTTGATTCAGACATCGGAGATTCCACAGTATTAAGATTTTCCTGCCAACGTTTCGAATCCCAACTGGGATCCATCATCAGGGCAACTTGAAACGTTGGCAGGAAAATCTTAATACTGTGGAATCTCCGATGTCTGAATCAAAAATATTACACCACAGAGGTCTCAAATCCAGATGAAAATTTCATTTTGGCAAATGAAATTGTTCTTGAGGAAGAGTCCGATGAGTACCAAAGAGGATACATGAATGCTTTGTCTGCTCAGCAGTGACAATATTCACTTTGAAGTAGAGATGTGCCCGTGAATCCAATTCAGAAAAGGAAGGAGGTAGCAATGCCAAAGAATGATCCTCCTAATGTGCAGAAAAAGGGAAAAGAGACAGCTGATCCTACCACCAGCAAAACGCCATCAACAAGTGAAAAATATAATCAGCCAAGTGGGTCAAAGGAGAAATCTGAAAATAAGGATGTTTCAGCGAAAGAGGTAGAAAACGTTTCAGTTTTTAAATTAGAAAATGAAATTGCTAAGTTAAAAATATCTATTCCTTTGACTGAGTTGATGAAGAACAACAACTACAAAGCTCAGGTATTCAAAATTTTGAATCTATATCCATCATCTGATATGGTGAACATGGAAGATGACAGTACCGAGTTGATTTTTGGTCTAGCATTGGAAGGTCAGTCTCAAGATAGTGATGTAGCTCCTTTTTATATCAGTCTCAAGGTGCATGAATTTGTGTTGCATAATGCTACGTTTGATTCCGAAGCCTCTCATTCTCATGCCTAAGGCCATCATGGAGAAATTGGGACTGGACATCACAAGAAAGTATCATGACCTTTACTCTTTTGATTCTGGTAGAGTGAGATGCATTGGTCTTATCAAGGATTTGGTGGTCAGTTTGGATCAGATTCCAGCCAAAAATGTTTTGATGGATGTACTCGTAGTGGATATACCTCCCTGATTTGGCATGCTTCTTTCTAGATCTTGGGGAGCAAATATTAAAGGGACAATGCAGCTTGATTTCTCCTATGCTACCATTCCCGTGTTTGGTCAGATGAGGAAACTACAATGGGAACAAAAGACAAAATACATGATCACTAGCAAGGAGAAACCGGTAAATCATCCGGTTAACTATGTACATACTGAGTTAGAATCATTTGCTTTGTATTCAGATAGCTTTAACTAGCATTTGCACCAAATGTTGCAAAGGAAACGCCATAAGGCATAAATTGAGGAACAATCAGGACATGCGAATGGGAAAATCTAAATAAAATGTAGAGATGTAGTAGAAATGAAATTGATTTAGGGTGCCTCACATTATTTTTTATTAATTATTGAATTAATATTGCATATAAATCGTTGTTCATGACTATGAAGCTACCAAGTTGCTCAATGGGAAAGTTATAGCCAAAGGAGAGGAGAGGTAGGAAGAACACTATAAATTGTACATGTGAGTTAATTTGAATTACTCTAAAATCATAGTAATTTAGTTTCAATTTGAATTTATTTATTTCTAAAGTCACTTTTATTCATAAAAATTAATTAATGGTTGTGTAAGACTGAAAATATCCTTTAAAATCATAGTAAACAATCTAATAAGATAAAGATGATTATTAGAACTAAATCACAATTTTAATTTGTTTTATTATTTAATTAATAAAAATAATTAGTCTCTCTCCAATAAGATGAAGAAGATTATTATAACTAAAGCATAATTTTAATTTTTTTATTATTTCATTAATAAAAATAATTAGTCTCTCTTGTATCATACCCGTGGTTGGGATTATACAACGAATCTTCTGCATCTCATAACTTATCCCAAAAAAAATTCTACTCATAATTTGAATTTATTTATTTCTGGAGTCAAATTTATGCATAAAAATTTTAATGGTTGCTTAACACTGAAAGTATGCTTTAAAATCATAATAAATGATTTTAACTTGAATTTGTTTATTTCTAAATCACATATATTCTAAAACAATAATAGTCGTACCACTGAAAGTATGCTTTAAAATTATTGTAAATAATCTAGTAAAATAAAGGTGATTTAATTTACTTTCTATTATTATTAAGTTAATTAAAATAATTAGTCTCTTATGTGGAATTCTATTTTTCTCCTCCTTATTCAGGTAAGAGAATTTATATTGCACATAATTTTGGGCCTTGCTAATTAAGACACAAGATAGGTATTGTCATTGGAGTTTATTCAACTCAAGAGTCTAGGGATATTTGTTAAGGTTGACTCTTATTTTTAATCTTGGTAACCTGAACTCTTTATTTTTGACAATTTCTAAACCCAAAACCATAATTATATTATGTTTCATTAATGAAAAGACAAAAACACAGTGTGCGTGAGGGTGAAAATGCATATCAAATGCACGATTCTTCCATGCGGTTGAAGGATTTCTGGAAAATTGACGATTGTTTTGAAAAGTTTTTGTTTTATTTTTTACTAGGGTTTCGATGGCTTGTTGGGTTTACAATTTATAAGGCTATGTCATGTTGTGTTTCACTGTCTCTCTCCTTTTGTAGGTGAATCAAACTTCTCATATGAATTATGTCTGCAGATCAAACTTCTCAAGTTAATTACATCTGCAAATTTCCTAGGACACATGTGCTAGCCATTGTCGAGAACCCCTCTTTGAAATCTTCGGCCCTCGTCAATGACACATCCTCTGATATGTTTGCTGAGGGTTCTTGTGGAAGAGTATTGAAATTACTTACGGTTATATGAATCTTTTGGTAGATCTGACAAGAAGACAAGGGTTTCTGGTATTTTTGGTTTCTTCATAAAGGGTGTCGTTGGGTTTCAATTTGCAAGATTATTTTCCCTGGAAAAATGCTGGTAGCACGGATCTGTAGTTGTTCTCCATATTAATCAATTATCACGATGATTTTCCTCTGAAATACTCTTTGGAGAATTTGAATTTTTAGTGTTAGATTTTGCTGGTGATAAATCTAACAACATTGATGGGTACAGGTGTTTGATTTGTCATTTCTGAAATCTAATCATCTTTGCCAAAATCTAAGGAACGAGGTTTTTTTCAAGTTCCTTCTACCATGAATCCTTCATCAAAGAATGAATTATATAGATGCATAATAATTGAAATTGATTCCTCATTCCGTGAGCTGAAATTGTTTGAAGCAGATTGTCCATTGAAACTCCCATCTCCATCTTTGTCTATTGAATATCTCCAGATCTTCTTTCTCAATAAGTCTGAGCATTATATTGACCTCAGAGCTCACTGCTTTAATATCACAAGTGGCTACCCAGACTGTACATTGCCCCTCAGAAAATAGAAAGGAAGCAATGTACAATTTTGTGTTGTCATGCCTAAGTAGCAAACTTAGGAGCACCATTACTTGAGAAGACCAAGCTTTTCATTGGGTATCTGTGATATTTATCTTCAGATTAGGAGGCTATACCAGTTTCCTCTCTTCAAGTTGTGATCCTAGGTCTAAAGCTTCACCAATAGCACTAATAGCTAAAGACTTTGACACAGAACAAAAACCTTGTGTCACAAATCCTTGACGATTTGTTGATGATGTAAGAGTAACACTGATTGCATGACATTGACTTATGCGTGACTGTAACAATGATAGCAATGAGAATCCTATTGATTGGTTGTATATTAGTGAGAAAATAACTTGTAATCAGATATGCCAATCAAGAACAAAGAACTAGATGAAGGTTGAACACTTTCCCAGAGTGTGGACAACCAAAGAAGAACCTTGTGAGTAAGCCCAAACTGAATCATGGAATTCGAAAAGGATGAATAAAAAATAGTTTCCAGTTTTCCTCTTCTACCAAATCCCCCATTCTTATTATAGATGTCTCCGCAACTCCAATTTCTGGCAGGACTTTGCGATTTCTTGAACTTACAAGTCTCGAGTTGGAGTGGTCGGTTAGCAGCAACAAACCAAATTCTTCCATCAACTGGGAACCATATCTCCAAACTTATTTATTTCTAAAGTCACTTTTATTCATAAAAATTAATTAATGGTTGTGTAAGACTGAAAATATGCTTTACAATCATAGTAAACAATCTAATAAGATAAAGATGATTATTAGAACTAAATCACAATTTTAATTTGTTTTATTATTTAATTAATAAAAATAATTAGTCTCTCTCCAATAAGATGAAGAAGATTATTAGAACTAAAGCAAAATTTCAATTTTTTTTATTATTTAATTAATAAAAATAATTAGTCTCTCTCTTGTATCATACCCGTGGTTGGGATTATACAACGAATCTTCTGCATCTCATAACTTATCCCAAAAAAATTCTACTCATAATTTGAATTTATTTATTTCTGGAGTCAAATTTATGCATAAAATTTTAATGGTTGCTTAACACTGAAAGTATGCTTTAAAATCATAATAAATGAATTTTAATTTGAATTTGTTTATTTCTAAACCACATATATTCATAAAAAAATAATAGTTGTAACACTGAAAGTATGCTTTAAAATTATTGTAAATAATCTAGTAAAATAAAGGTGATTTAATTTACTTTCTATTATTATTTAGTTAATTAAAATAATTAGTCTCTTATTTGGAATTCTACTTTTCTCCTCGTTATTCAGGTAAGAGAATTTCTATTGCACATAATTTTGGGCCTTGCTAATTAAGACACAAGATAGGTATTCTCATTGGAGTTTATTCAACTCAGGAGTCTAGGGGATATTTGTTAAGGTTGACTATTATTTTCCTCTTGGTAACCTGAACTCTTTAATTTTGACAATTTCTAAACCCAAACCCATAATTATATTATGTTTTATTAATGAAAATACAAAAACACCGTGTGCGTGAGGGTGAAAATGCATATCAAATGCACGATTCTTCCATGCGGTTGAAGGATTTCTGGAAAATTGACGATTGTTTTCAAATGTTTTTGTTTTATTTTTGACTAGGGTTTCGATGGCTTGTTGGGTTTACAATTTATAAGGCTATGTCATGTTGTGCTTCACTGTCTCTCTTCTTTTGTAGGTGAATCAAACTTCTCATATGAATTATGTCTGCAGATCAAACTTCTCAAGTTAATTACATCTGCAGATTTCCTAGGACACATGTGCTAGCCGTTGTCTAGAACCCCTCTTTGAAATCTTCGGCCCTCATCATTGACACATCCTCTGATATGTTTGCTGATGGTTCTTGTGGAAGAGTATTGAAATTACTTACGGTTATCTGAATCTTTTGGTAGATCTGACAAGAAGACAAGGGTTTTTGGTATTTTTGGTTTCTTCATAAAGGGTGTCATTGGGTTTCAATTTGCAAGATTATTTTCCCTGGAAAAATGATGGTAGCACGGATCTGTAGTTGTTCTCCATATTACTCAATTATCACGATGATTTTCCTCTGAAATACTCTTTGGAGAATTTGAATTTTCAGTGTTAGATTTTGCTGGTGATAAATCTAACAACATTGATGGGTACAGGTGTTTGATTTGTCATTTCTGAAATCTAATCATCTTTGCCAAAATCTAAGGAACGAGGTTTTTTTCAAGGTCCTTCTACCACGAATCCTTCATCATAGAATGAATTATATAGAGGCATAATAATTGAAATCGATTCCTCATTCCGTGAGCTGAAATTGTTTGAAGCAGATTGTCCATTGAAACTCCCATCTCCATCTTTGTCTATTGAATATCTCCAGATCTTGTTTCTCAATAAGTCTGAGCATTATATTGACCTCAGAGCTCACTGTTTTAATATCACAAGTGGCTACCCAGACTGTACATTGCCCCTCAGAAAATAGAAAGGAAGCAATGTACAATTTTGTGTTGTCATGCCTCAGTAGCAAACTTAGAAGCACCTTTACTTGAGAAGACCGAGCTTTTCATTGGGTATCTGTGATATTTATGTTCAGATTAGGAGGCTCTACCAGTTTCTTCTCTTCAAGTTGTGATCCTAGGTCTGAAGCTTCACCAATAGCACTAATAGATAAAGACTTTGACACAGAACAAAAACCTTGTGTCACAGATCCTTGACGATTTGTTGATGATGTAAGAGTAACACTGATTGCATGACATTGAATTATGCGTGACTGTAACAATGATAGAAATGAGCATCCTATTGATTGGTTGTATATCAGTGAGAAAATAACTTGTAATCAGATATGCCAATCAAGAACAAAGAACTGGCTGAAGGTTGAACACTTTCCTAGAGTGTGGACAACCAAAGAAGAACCTTGTGAGTGAGCCCCAACTGAATCATGGAATTCGAAAAGGATGAATAAAAAATAGTTTCCAGTTTTCCTCTTCTACGAAATCCCCCATTCTTATTATAGATGTCTCTGCAACTCCAATTTCTGTTCTTGAACTTACAAGTCTCGAGTTGGAGTGGTCGGTTAGCAGCAACAAACCAAATTCTTCCATCAACTGGGAACCATCTCTCCAAACTTATTTATTTCTAAAGTCACTTTTATTCATAAAAATTAATTAATGGTTGTGTAAGACTGAAAATATGCTTTAAAATCATAGTAAATAATCTAATAAGATAAAGATGATTATTAGAACTAAATCACAATTTTAATTTGTTTTATTATTTAATTAATAAAAATAATTAGTCTCTCTATAATAAGATGAAGAAGATTATTAGAACTAAAGCATAATTTTATTTTTTTATTATTTAATTAATAAAAATAATTAGTCTCTCTTGTATCATACCCGTGGTTGGGATTATACAACGAATTTTCTGCATCTCATAACTTATCCCAAAAAAAATTCTACTCATAATTTGAATTTATTTATTTCTAGAGTCAAATTTATGCATAAAATTTTAATGGTTGCTTAACACTGAAAGTATGCTTTAAAATCATAATAAATGAATTTTAATTTGAATTTGTTGATTTCTAAATCACATATATTCATAAAAAAATAATAGTTGTAACACTGAAAGTATGCTTTAAAATTATTGTAAATAATCTAGTAAAATAAAGGTGATTTAATTTACTTTCTATTATTATTTAGTTAATTAAAATAATTAGTCTCTTATGTGGAATTCTATTTTTCTCCTCCTTATTCAGGTAAGAGAATTTATATTGCACATAATTTTGGGCCTTTCTAATTAAGACACAAGATAGGTATTGTCATTGGAGTTTATTCAACTCAGGAGTCTAGGGGATATTTGTTAAGGTTGACTCTTATTTTTCATCTTGGTAACCTGAACTCTTTATTTTTGACAATTTCTAAACCCAAACCCATAAATATATTATGTTTAATTAATGAAAATACAAAAACATAGTGTGCGTGAAGGTAAAAATGCATATCAAATGCACGATTCTTCCATGCGGTTGAAGGATTTCTGGAAAATTGACGATTGTTTTGGAAAGCTTTTGTTTTACTTTTGACTAGGGTTTTGATGGCTTCTTGGGTTTACAATTTATAAGGCTATGTCATGTTGTGTTTCACTGTCTCTCTTCTTTTGTAGGTGAATCAAACTTCTCATATGAATTATGTCTGCAGATCAAACTTCTCAAGTTAATTACATCTGCAGATTTCCTAGGACACATGTGCCAGCCGTTGTCCAGAACCCCTCTTTGAAATCTTCGGCCCTCGTCAATGACACATCCTATGATATGTTTGCTGAGGGTTCTTGTGGAAGAGTATTGAAATTACTTACGGTTATATGAATCTTTTGGTAGATCTGACAAGAAGACAAGGGTTTATGGTTTTTTGGGTTTCTTCATAAAGGGTGTCGTTGGGTTTCAATTTGCAAGATTATTTTCCCTGGAAAATTGTTGGTAGCACGGATCTGTAGTTGTTCTCCATATTACTCAATTATCACAATGATTTTCCTCTGAAATACTCTTTGGTGAATTTGAATTTTCAGTGTTAGATTTTGCTGGTGACAAATCTATAACATTGATGGGTACATGTGTTTGATTTGTCATTTCTAAAATCTAATCATCTTTGCGAAAATCTAAGGAACGAGGTTTTTTTCAAGGTCATTCTACCACGCATCCTTCATCAGAGAATGAATTATATAGAGGCATAATAATTGAAATTGATTCCTCATTCCATGAGTTGAAATTGTTTGAAGCAGATTGTCCATTGAAACTCCCATCTCCATCTTTGTCTATTGAATATCTCTAGCTCTTGTTTCTCAATAAGTCTGAGCATTATATTTACCTCAGAGCTCACTGTTTTAATATCACAAGTTACTACCCAGTCTATACATTGCCCCTCAGAAAATATAAAGGAAGCAATGTACAATTTTGTGTTGTCATTCCTCAGTAGCAAACTTAGAAGCACCATTACTTGAGAAGACCGAGCTTTTCATTGGGTATCTGTGATATTTATCTTTAGATTAGGAGGCTCTGCCAGTTTCTTCTCTTCAAGTTGTGATGCTAGGTCTAAAGCTTCACAAATAGCACTAATAGCTAAAGACCTTGACACAGAACAAAAACCTTGTGTCACAGATCCTTGACGATTTTTTGACGATGTAAGAGTAACACTGATTGCATGACATTGACTTATGCGTGACTGTAACAATGATAACAATGATCATCCTATTGATTGGTTGTATATCAGTGAGAAAATAACTTGTAATCAGATATGCCAATCAAGAACAAAGAACTGGCTGAAGGTTGAACACTTTCCCAGAGTGTGGACAACCAAAGAAGAACCTTGTGAGTAAGCCCCAACTAAATCATGGAATTCGAAAAGGATGAATAAAAAATAGTTTCTAGTTTTCCTCTTCTACCAAATCCCCCATTCTTATTATAGATGTCTCCGCAACTCCAATTTTTGGCAGGACTTTGCGATTTCTTGAACTTACAAGTCTCGAGTTGGAGTGGTCGGTTAGCAGCAACAAACCAAATTCTTGCATCAACTGGGAACCATCTCTCGAAACTTCATCCAGAAATAAATAAAACCTCCAAGTCTGCAATCTCTGACTCAACCACATCTTTGCATATTCATCGTCGTCATTTCTATCTAATTCTATCTTTGTAAGCGTGGCTATTTGCATACACAGTTCATTCCTAAGATTATAAAAGATGGATTATTGGAAATAGTGAGCCAAAGCAATAAATCATCTCTGAAGAGATTTATCACCTTTGGATTGTGGAAGATTGATATGTCTTCTGAGGGTTCTTGTGGAAGAGTATTGAAATTACTTATGGTTATATGAATCTTTTGGTGGATCTGACGAGAAGACAAGGGTTTCTAGTATTTTTGGTTTCTTCATAAAGGGTGTCGTTGGGTTTCAATTTGCAAGATTTTTTTCCCTGGAAAAATGTTGGTAGAATGGATCTGTAGTTATTCTCCATATTACTCAATCATCACGATGATTTTCCTCTAAAATACTCTTTGGTGAATTTGAATTTCCAGTGTTAGATTTTGCTGGTGATAAATCTAACAATGCTGATGGTTACAGGTATTTGATTTGTCATTTCTGAAATCTAATCATCTTTGCCAAAATCTGAGGAACGAGGTTTTTTTCAAGGTCCTTCTACCATGAATCCTTCATCAGAGAAGGAATTATATAGAGGCATAATAATTGAAATCGATTCCTGATTCGTTGAGCTGAAATTGTTTAAAGCAGATTGTCCATTGAAACTCCCTTCTCCATCTTTGTCTATTGAATATCTCCAACTCTTTTTTCTCAATAAGTCTGAGAATTATATTGACCTCAGAGCTCACTGTTTTAATATCAGAAGTGGCTACCCAGACTGTACATTTCCCCTCAGAAAATAGAAAGGAAGGAATGTACAATTTTGTGTTGTCATGCCTCAGTAGCAAACGTAGAAGCACCATTACTTGAGAAGACAGAGCTTTTCTTTGGGTATCTGTGATGTTTATCTTCAGATTAGGAGGCTCTACCAGTTTCTTCTCTTCAAGATGTCATCCTAGGTTTGAAGCTTCACCAATAGCACTAATAGCTAAAGACCTTGACAGAAGACAGAAACCTTGTGTGACAAATCCTTGACGATTTGTTGATTCTATAAGAGTAACACTGATTGCATCACATTGACTTATGCGTGACTATAACAATGATAGAAATGACCATCCTATTGATTGGTTGTATATTGCATATTCATCACCCTCATTTCTATCTAATTCTATATTTGTAAGCCTGACTATTTGCATACACAATTCATTTCTAAGGTTGTGAAAGATGGATTATTGGAAACAGTGAGTCAAAGCAATAAGTCATCTCTAAAGAGATTTCTCGCCTTTGGACTGTTGAAGACTGATATGCTTGCTAAGGATTCTTGTGGAAGAGTGTTGAAATTACTTATGGTTATATGAATCTTTTGGTAGATCTGACGAGAAGACAAGGGTTTCTGGTATTTTTGGTTTCTTCATAGAGGGTGTCGTTGGGATTCAATTTGCAAGGTTATTTTCCCCGGAAAAATGCTAGTACAATAGATCTGTAGTTGTTCTCCATATTACTCAATTATCAAAATGATTTTCATCTGAAATACTCTTTGGTGAATTTGAATTTTCAGTGTTAGATTTTGCTGGTGCTAAATCTAACAACACTTATGGTTACAGGTGTTTGATTTTTCATTTCTGGAATCTAATCATCTTTGCCAAAATTTGAGGAACGAGGTTTTTTTCAAGGTCCTTCTACCACAAATCCTTCATCAGAGAATATATTGGTAAGTCTCAAAGATGCCGACTTGAACAATGTTTCATGAAGGACAACATAAAACCGATATCCCAACTCATTCATTTCATTATCCCCACTGATTCATCACAGGATAAAATGAGAAAATCTGAACATATTTTAACAAATATAACACCTCAATTGGAAGACTATATCCAAGAATACTCCAGGAATATTGAAACCATGATCGAAGACACAAAAGAATGATCAAACAGAACACATGTCAACTTATAAGACAAAACACATCATAGACTCTCTAGCTCATGATGTTGAAGGCGGATGGAAATCAGTGCAGAAGGCCACCCCAAATGGTCATGATCGAAGCCAAGAAGCAAAAAAACCCATTCATAGATACAACGATAGCATGCACGCTAGCAACGATGACATTCCAATGATCTGACACATTTAAAGCATGGGAAAATCAACCCTAAGGAAGCCACAAATACTTCGCAATAAAATATAAAATATGAAACCCTACATGTCGCCTTCTTCATTACCAATAATTGACCAGTGTACATCGATAATCAACAAATTACAAGGACTCACCATGCAATGCAAAATAGTCCACAACTAAAGGATCAGTGGAAACAAATTAGCTACCTGTATGCCTTTCATCAAGTTTCCTTCAACAGGCATCATTCCAGGCAGAGATGTTCCAGGCCAAGTAGTCGTCGCTGGTCCAAAATACCTGCTGAACAAATCCTTGTTTCAACTCAGAAAATGATTGCTTATTACAAGCAACAACAAAACAACATGATCAACATAACAGGGTAGAGAAATGTTCATACCAAAGAGCAGATAAGGCTCCAGGCCACCCTGCTACAGCCATGGATATGGGTGAAGGTCCAGAAGCTCCATTGGTGGAGCAACTGATAGCGCATGAAGCTGAAACGGTGAGAGATGGAACATCTGATGGAACCGAGCAGTTAGAAATATGATGATGTATATTAGTATGAAAACGTGACCATGACTAATGGAAGAGGTTTTTTAGATGGAAAACAAGAAAGAAAACAAAATCCATAAATTGAATTTTCAGATTAATCTCTTGTCACTAAAAGAGCAAGTTCACTAACCAGGTCTCTCTTATTTCTGCATTCTTGAATCAGTCTTGGTGATTACCTCTTGCTTCTGTGGCAATAATTTCCTTGAATCATTATCGTTTCCTCGCATAATGTCTACTTGACTTCCTTCCTTAATGTTTTCCACCTTTATATGTCTTTCAACAACACTTCCCTCTATGAGGTCTCCCTTACAAGAGATATTCTCCCCTTCTTTGTACTCTGAACTATCTTCCCTTTTCTCCTGATCTCTTACTTTATCTACTGATATAGATTTGTCTTCAAATGCACTGCTGAATCCCATCTGTTACAATCACAAAGCAAAATTTACACGAAATACTTCAGCAATGACATGCATTCTTACCTAAGTGTCTGCAATAAACTTTTATACACTAATATACTTCATCCTTGCTATAGGAAATTTAGATCATATTTTAAAAAACTACTACACAACGTGGGATGCAGAAAGTGAAGCACTCTTACAGTTCCTTCTGTTGGCAATTTAGTAGTGGCTATGTCTACCGCAACAATGGTACTGTCAATCTTTGAAATGTTAGCTTCTTTCTCTGGATGTACCTGAACAAAAACCCATCATATAGTTATTTATTCCACCTCCCTATCTATCAGGAAAATCAGAAATTAAAAGTTGATTGAATTGACAAAAAAACATACCATCAGGTCTATCTCCATTTTCTCTAAAGAAGTAGTCTTAGCATCCACGATTGAAGGAGAGTTGTCCAAACAGAAATCCAACAAAGAAGATTAAGGAACTTGAGGGAAAAAAAATCCTAACTATAGGAAATTGCATGCATGTGCATCTGTGTTCTGAAAGACTTACATCACTGGAGATTCAAATTTCCCTATTGAATTTTCAGATGGCAATACATCAGTCTGCCTATCAATCTTCTTTGATTCTATCTGATTTCTTTCAGATTCAAAAATGCTTTCCACCTTTATAGGAATATGCGTCGTTTTTGCCTCTAGTAGGGGGCAGCAACATCTGAATCCTCAAACTTAACACTAATCGTTTCGCTTACCGAAACTGTTTCCCTGATCAGCTCTCCATATCTCTGACCAAAGGACGAAGATGTAGTATGATTCTGAGTTGCAGAAGTTCTACGAGCCAACACATTTGTAATTTCATTTGTAAACCCACCAACGCCATCTGCATTGTCAGAAGAACCAATCTTCATCCCTGTGGATTGACAATAAGCGAGTGCAGTTGCAGGAGCAGAAGGGGATCCAATTTCATCAATCTTAGTCGAGCGAGGCCTTTTCCTCTTGGGACCTGCAAAGAGATTTCAGTACATTTCAATTAAAAAAAATAAATGAGTAAAAAATAAGATCAAGCATGAGACTGCAGCCAATCAAAAGAAATGGAAATATACCCTCGGTCGATTGAGCCAATCGGGATGGAGAAGAAAAAATGGGAGAAGATACACGCATAGGAGATGAAACATAGGAGGCAAAGAAGGAGAAGATGATGAAGCTTCCTTCAAATCATTTAAATTTTCTTCTGCACTAGCAATTTGGCTTGCAAATCCAAACAACACCTCCGTAACTTTGACCTCTTGCTCTGAAAATGCTGCCGAAACCTACATAATTTAAATCCCAACAAATTATCAATGAAATAGAATCCATTTTTTGGGTGGCTTGCAAATCCAAACAACACTTCTGGAACTTCGACTTCTTGCTCTGGAAATGCTGTCAACACTTGCATAATTTAAATCCCAACAAATTATCAATCAAACATAATCCATTTTTTGGGTATTTGTAGAATTTTGAAAAACCCAGTGGCTTATAATAAATCTCCTTTGGAAATAGACACAATAGAATAAGCCACAACAGTTGGCTGATACTATCGATATACCTTTAGAAATTTTGCAGGACGGGGTTTCGTACCAATGGGTTTCTGCAATAAATCCAAACACGGTCAAGCAAAAAAAAATACCAACTCCCCAAAAAACTTTGAATCCCAACTCAAAGAAACCAAGTAGATTCACATATAAAAGAAACAAACCATTCTTTTGGCTGATTTAGCTGCCGATGGGGAGGGCGAAACGCTTCGAATCCTTCCATTACAATTAGAAGGAGATGACACCTTTGCTCTAGAAAAGCAATGCAGAGCTATGGTGGCAGCATCTGGAATGGGCGGCGCTGACGATGTCCCTTCATGAGCTCTCTTCACATATGTTGTATGTATAAGACCAGTCAATAAAGAAAAGAAAGAAAAAACACTTCCAATGAATTTGTAACTCTGTTTTGATCGAGAGTTCAAGTCTTTGTAATCGTCTAACATCTAATCGTACAGTGTCCAAGGATGGCAGGTAGGCAAAAAAAGGGATGGATTTCAGAGGAAAATGCCTTAAGACGTAATTATAAATTATTTTTAAATTTTATTTTATTCAAATTAATTTTTAAACACATAATTTTATTATATCAACAATTATTATATATATAATATATATATAATAATATAAATTAATTAATGAATATAGTTAATTTCTTTATAATGATCATTTCAGTATTAACAACTCAACCTTTCATAACCCGTAGACCCTAACCAGTAACGACGAACAAACTGTTCGAAACCAAAAACTGAAGCCACATAAAAACGGATATCGCTGCCATAATATGAATGGTCTATGGGCATGCACTACCTACACAACTAGCTACGCAACATTTTCACTTTTTGGAGGCGTCATTTGTGTTCAAATCTCTAGAAACTTATGGAGTTTTGGTGTTTAGAATTTATTTACCAAGAATCTCAATTTCCAATTTCCCATTCCGATTATTGGGGAAAATCGAAAAATCGAGACATCATTCATTGTGCATTTTGGCAAAACATAATAGAAAAAGAAAACGTTATTTGAAAACCAGAAAACAAAGCACATCAAATGGATTTTACTGACCTATCATGAATGGTCTGACATGGTACGGCTAAAAACCTCCATTCCATACTCATTAATATGTATTATGGGTAACCTAGACAGCTCCGCCAACATTCTCAACCACAAAGTTACAAACTAACTATTTCAGAAACTGAAGCACATCAAATTGATATCACTGCCATAACATGAATGGTCTGACCAGGATACGGCTCGCACCTCCATTACTGACTCATTTATGTCTATGGGTATGGATTAGCTACCATTCTCACTCACACATCCATTAACTACTCATCAATATGTCTGGGTATGGACTACCTCCACAGCTACTTCCGCCAATATTTTCATTCCAGTTATTCGGATAAAGATCGAGAGAGACATCATTCTAGTTTTGGCAAAACATTTGAAACAAAGAGCATCATTCTATTCTCACACTAAATTTCTAGCTATATGTATAAAGATCGAGAGAATATTCTATTTTTTTGGCCAAACATTTAAAATTAGAGATCATTGTATTTTTTTGCCTAACATTTAAAAAAGAAAATGACAAGGTATATTTCCGCCTACCGGGCAAAACTTCTAAAAAGAAAATGACAAGGTATGGGTTGGCCTACCATGCATCGATGTTGACGCAATACCGGCGACTACGACCTCTGCAATTACCCACATACACATCAAATAATTGAGAAAAAATTGATCCTCTGCCATCTTCTATTCTTCTCCCGCCTGAAACCATAGTGATGTAAACAACGCTCAAACCCAAACCAACCGAACCCTGAAATAGAAAAAGGGTTTTAGTACAATAATGAGCATAAACGACATAGAGCACAGCAAAGCCTATGACATAGCTAAGGCTAATTTTAGAGGAACGCAAACTCACTCACCTAAGGCTAATTTCAATGTTTCAAAAAAGAAAAATATTATGTCAAAAATCTGCTGGCCAAAATTACCGACAAGCATACAGAAAGATCTTCACCAAATAAAATTAAGAGCAGGGACCAGTACAGGAAAATCTTCACCAAATAAAATTAATAGCATGACCTAGTACAAAGAGATCTTTACCTCCATGATGGTATCTATCTCCATTCAAATGTCAAAGAAACGCTACGCCAAAGTTCGTTCCCACACCCTGCATTTCCCTGAAATAGAAATGATAAGAACTGTTAAACCTCTCGTAGAAGCAGAGTCGGACCGTATGCATACTCATGTTCCCTTTCTAGAGATAATATCCTATTTTGTAGATATTAGTAAATAAGGATAGCATACCTGCTACTCCATTCCAGTGATTACAACCGCATAAGAATCTGAAATCACCGATCCATCTCCAACTGTCCACATTAAGCCCTAAACCCAATAGCATAATACAATTGGCTGTTCACCTTCCTCAGGGAAAGAAAATGGGTTGAACAAACGGTGCAATGCAGAGCTGTGGTGGTAGCATCTGTAATGGGCTAGAATGGGCGGCACTGACGATGTCCCTTCATGAGCTCTCTTCACATATGCTGTATGTAATTGTTTTGATCAATGGTTCAAGTCTTTGTAATCGTCTGACATCTAATCGTACGGTGTCCAAGGATGACAGGTCGGCAAAAAGGGGATGGATTTCAGAGGGAAACGCCTTACGGCGTAATGATGTAAATAGCCAAGTAGTTGAGGTAGAAGACATTCCCGAGATCTCTGAAAATTTCAGTGAAGTTTTGAAGCAAGAAAGGCAAATCACTGAGCAATCAACCTTCCGACAGCAACAACATATTGATGGACAACAAAGAAGAGAAACAGAACAAACATAATTTCAGCATTTGGAAGAAGATGAAGCAGGCTTGTGGAGCATGGATTTTGATGGTGTGGTAGGAAGGGAAGGGGCTGGAATTGGCATTTGGATACGCAGCCCTGTTTTCACCCCAAAAAAAGTGCCAAGCAATGTAAGGGTCTGTTCTTACAAACTAGCTTTTGACTATTCAAATAATGAGGCTCAGTATGAAGCTTTAATTACTAGTTTAAAAATTCTTAGAAAGATGAATGCCAAAAGGATTTCAGTGTATGGCGACTCTGAGTTAGTTACAAAGTAGGTGAAAGGGTAATATCAAGCAAAGCATCCTCAAATGTGGTTCTATCATAATGCGGTGGTGGATATTTTGAAGGTATTTTCAGATCACACTTTGACATGTGTCCCCTGTGCTCAAAATGTCATTTCCGATTCACTTGCAACAGCAGCAAGTAATCTAAAAATCCCGATGAACTCAAATAACAAGTTTGAGATTCACATGAAGCATTGCCCAACGGTCCCCGACAATCAAAGTTATTGGCAAGTGTTCCAAGATGATGATGAGATCGATGAATTTCTGCAAAATAAAGGTAAATTCAAAGACACTTCTATTGATGTGGAGTATGATGATGGTGAGGTTGATATAGAAGTCAATCAGATGGAAGTTTTGCAGCTCAAGGACAACATCATTCCGAAAGGTCTAATACCTTTAGAAGAGCTTTTCGATCATGATGATGTGGCATGAAAACCAAGCTTGCTGCCAACTGAAAAAGGAATTGAGGATGTGAACATTGGATCAGCTGAAAATCCTAAGATGGTAAAATTATCAAAGGCATTGCCTCCAGAGGTAAAAGAAAAATATATCAGTTTTTTATCCTCTTTTACTAATGTTTTTGCTTGGGATTATTCATATTTTAATTCATATGATACAAGTATAATTCAGCATGTCATCCCGCTCAAGCCTAATCAAAAGCCATTTCATCAAAAGCTAAGGAGAATAAATCCAAAGTTGTTGCCCTCAATTGAGAAGGAAGTGAATCGGTTGTATAAACCCGATATCATAGTCCCCATAAGGTTTTCAGATTGGATTTCAAACTTGGTGCCTGTGCGCAAGAAAACAGGTGAGATTCGGCTATGTATTGATTTTAGAAATCTAAAAAAGGTTTCTTTGAAGGACAACTATCCATTGCCCAAGATGGATCACATACTTCAGAGAGTAGTTGGAGCATCTCGGATGTCACTACTCGATGGTTATTCAGGTTATAACCAAATTCTAGTCCATGAGGATGATCGAGAAAAAACAGTGTTCACCACTCCGTGGGGAACCCTTGACTATGAAAAGATGCCTTTTGGATTGAAAAATGTTGGTGCAACCTTTCAAAGAGCGATGGATATCGCATTTACCAATGAAAAAGATGTTTTCGTAGTTGTTTATCTTGATGACTTAACCGTTTTCTCTAATTCAGATCAAGATCACCTATATCATTTGAAGATTGTGTTTCAGCGGTGTAGAAAGTATGGGATCTCTCTCAATCCAAAGAAAAGTTTCTTCACCATGGATGAAGGCAAGCTTCTTGGGAATATTATCTCAAAGGAGGGCATCCACATCGATCCAGCTCAGGTGGAGGCCATTCAAAAGATTGATTTTCCACGAAGTAAGAAAGAAATCCAATCCTTCAATGGTAAGATAAATTTTTTACATTGCTTTGTGCCCAACCTTGCAGAACATTTAAGGGAAATCGCAAACATGCTGAAAAAAGATAATGCAGTAAGGTGGACTGAGGAAGCGGTTAAGTCTTTCAATTTGCTGAAATTCTCTCTTTCTTCAGCTCCAGTTTTGATCATCCCGAACTATACTCAGGATTTTATTTTGTTTTCATTTGCCTCGGATCGTACTATGCCAATGGTCTTGATGAAAAAAAGAGACTAGCTCGAGAAGCCAATCGTATTTTTCAGCAAAACCATAAGAGATGCGGCATTGAAGTACAATATTATTGAAAAACAGGCCCTTGCTTTGGTAAAGGCATTGAAATATTTTCAGGTCTATATTTTGCATTCTCACATCCTTGCTTATGTCCCTAATGCTGTTGTTAAGGATGTCCTAGTGAAAATGGATCCAGAGGGGAGAAGAGGCAAATGGATTGTTGCCTTGTTGGAGTATGACGTGGAAATCAAACATATAAAGCTCATTAAAGGACGGGGGCTGGCTAAGATAA
Source organism: Pinus taeda (assembly GCA_000404065.3). NCBI lineage: Eukaryota > Viridiplantae > Streptophyta > Pinopsida > Pinales > Pinaceae > Pinus > Pinus taeda. Next base: position 159,366 of record APFE031406838.1, read on the forward strand.
TGGCTGAGTCAAATCTACACGTCCTAGACATCAATCTAATTTCTGCTATGTCCGAGGAAGATGAAGAGAATCAGCCCACTCAGGTATTTGAAATTTTCCTTCTTTCTCCTTGATATTCAGACATTGTTTATGTACTCACCACCCAGAATTGTAAAGAACAAGAGTAGGACACTAAAATTGAAAGCTGCAAAATTTTGTATCATGAATGGTGCACTTTATTGGAAAGACCTCGGTGGTGTCTTGCAAAAATTGTTGAGTGGAAGAAGAAGAGAAACAGGTGATGGAGGAGTTTCACAGAGGAGATTGCGGAGGCCACCTTTTTTGGAAGACAATAGCCAATAAAATCTTGAGAGCCAGGTATTATTGGCCAACTCGTTTTGCTGATGTGTACAAAATAGTGGCCAGTTGCCACGAATGTCAGATTTTTCAAGGTAAGAGGAAGTTTCAGCCTTTACCGCTCAAGCCCATTGAAGTAAGTGCTCCATTTTAGTAGTGGGGTTTGGATTTCATCAATGAAATTTATCCTTCTTCTTCAATGCAGCATAAGTGGATCCTCACAGTGACAGATTATTTCACCAAATTGATTGAGGCGATTCATTCAAGGCAGGCCACTAATTCAGTAATTATCTCCTTTCTTGAAAACAACATTTTGTCTCGTTTTGGCTATCCCCATAAGCTGATCACTGACAATGTAGCAGCCTTCAAATAAAAATGAATGATTGATTTTTGTCATAAGTATCAAATCAATTTGGGGCATTCGACTGCCTACTACCCACAAGGCAATGGATTGGCGGAATCCTCTAATAAATCTCTTGTCAACATTATCAAAAAGCTGCTGGAAATTCACAAGAAAAGTTGGCACAAAAAGCTAGTCATTGCACTTTGGGCAGACTCAGTAAGTCATAAGAAATCTATAGGCATGTCTCCTTTTTATCTTGTGTACAGTGTGGACACAGTTTTCCTGACCTATTTGGCCATCTCGATGGTCAAACTTCTGCAAGAAGCGAGTAGCGAAGATGATGGTTTGCAGCGGAGGATCAATAAAATGATTCATTTATAGCAAACCAGGGAGGCTGTATTTCAGAATACTTTTAAGCTACAAGAAAGAATCAAGAGAATATATGACCAAAAAGCAAAGGCGGAAAGGTTTGAAATAGGAGACGTAATGCTGAAATGGGATGCAAGAAATGATGAGAAAGGTAAACATGGTAAATTTGAAAATATTTGGAAAGGACAATACAAGATTGTTGCATATCAGGGCCATAATGCTTTCATTTTGCGAGAGTTGAATGGTGAAGATTATCCTGGTGGGCCAGTAAACAGTCGGCTCCTTAAATGGTATTATTTGTGAAATGTTTTCTTTTGTCCTATTCATCACTGTATATACCAGTTTGTTTAAATTCCATTGCAAGTATGTATTGTTTTCATTCTTTAGTTTGGGGCCCAAGGTGAAGGCTATAAAGTTGAAGTTTGATTGCAATTTTGGTTTGGTTTATTAGAGTCAAGTCTTTCAGTCAATTTTAGTCTTGAAAATGGGTCAATGTTGAGTTACATTCAGTCCTAAAATTGAGTCTTTAAGTCAAGAGTTCAGTTTTGTTTTGTCGAAGTTATTGACTCCATAGCCCAATGGAAGAAGGCACTGTCAGCTTTACCAGAGATCTGTAGTTCTTGGCACCTCCAAGGAGCTACCATACCCATTGGAGCCAATGTGAGTGTCAGTATCTTCATCCCTTCATCAGAGATCAAATCTTCTTGCTGCATTGCATATTAGGTGTCCCGTCCAGTCAGCTACATTCCATTAGGTGCATGGATCATCTGACGGTAGTGGCTTCTCCTACTTTCTCCCTCATGCCATTTACCTGTTGGCTCATGTTTATTCATCAAAAAAAAATATACAGTCATATTTTTGTCTTTAAGATTGTAAAAGTCTTTTTAGGGTTTCATTGTCATTTAGGTCTAGGGTTTCATAAAAAATTGTTTCAAAATGTCTAATAACAACCAGCAGGCACATGAGGAGGTTCCAGCATCAATAAAATTCATCATCAAGTGCTCAGAAACGTGTCTTTCCTCAAAACTTTGTTTTGAGGAAAAACATAGTATTTTTTCCTTTATTGTACAAAATCATGTAATTTTATTTTCTTCATGTGTAAATCACTTCATCTGTAACCCTGGCCACTTTCCCTAGCCCCAGTAGCTCCAACCCCCTAAAAAACAAATAAAGCTCAGGTCATTTAGTTCATCTCAAGCTCAAATGAAGTGAAAAAGTTCAAAAACAGAGTTTCAAAAATAAAGTCATTTTCAAAACATTATGAATGTGGGTTTTATCAATAAAAAATTTAAAAGCTCCATGTATAAGTCATTTATTCATTTGAAAAGTTCATTTGCACTCAAAGAGAAAGTGGAAGCAAGGCAAGGTCATGTTGGTGAGCAAGTGAGAGTAATTGGTGAAAATTTGCCAAAACACAGAGGCGCAGCACATTAGGAAGGTGACGCAGTGCACATAACTCGTGCGGTGCATTGGGACGCAATTTTCAGTGCAAATCTATATAGGCACGGCGCATACATGGGCGCAGCGCACTGGGTTTGATGCGTGACACACACAGCCAACAAGCCCGAAAACTTCAACACTCGCTCCAAATCACTCAAAATCCATGTGTCTTCACTTGTACAAGTATGTTGAGCTTCTATTATTATTTTTCATCCAACTTTGGTGCTTATTTGATGGTGGTTTCCTTATGGTGGTTGGATAAGAAAACCAAACCCTACCTCTCTCTCCAAAGCAAAAAATGCTAGGGTTTTATATTAATTGTTTGGCTGCCAAGTTATTGCCTCACCTCACCACTCCCTTACTCCATTTTTCCCTTGATTTCCCTATTCCCCAAATTCAATTCACATACCCCTAAATTTACTAATCACATACCCCAATTCCCATTTCTCAAAATCTGAAGCACAAACTCCTAAACCTTAGTCCTATACAAAAACTCCTAAATCATTCCCTAATTCCCTATTTCCCTAACTAGAACCTATCCCAACAGCCCCTAAAATCCTTCATTTTTCCCTTCCCTTACAGTCCCTTGTATCAGTTTTCCCTTGGTAGCAAAAGTCAAAACACATCACAAAATCACTTGTTTTTCATCACGGTAGCTCCAAGACAGTTTATCCACTAGTAGAGATGGCATCTGATCCTTCATATGATTATGAAGAGGAAACACACAGTGACTCAACTACAGAGGTACATGCACCTAGGAGGCCTCATAGAGGTGGCAAACATACTAGAGAAGTACCAACCTCTCTTGCTGAATTATAGGCCTGCCCTCTTTCCATCTCTTGTTTCCAACACTAGTCCTGCTATGAATTCTGTGAGAAGGTTGGTAGCATTCACTTTCATCATGAGTTGGCTCATTTGTTTGTGCCGCATTTACATGATGGTCAAGCCACTCTAGCTGGTGTCACTTTCACATTAACACCAAAATCCATTTCACTAGCAACCGGTATTCCCAACATTGGAGAGCAATGGAAGAAGAGGCAACAAATTAAACAACAACATTATGAACCATACATCAAGCCTGGATTTTTGAAACAGCTGAAGAGAGTTTCTCCTTTTCGGTACCTCATAGATTCATATGCTCCTTTAATGAAATTGATTATGAAGTATTTCAATAGTGAGGGCCGGTTCTCCCGTTTGTATGCTTATCATATCCGACTATTGATGCATTTTTCCCAGGTACGGATGATGAACATCCCTTACTTCATGTGCCAAAATATAGAGAAAATGACCACTCTAGTGCAGCACAAGACTCCTCAGCAATAGCTCAATAGTATTTATCATTTTTCTCTCATAAAAATTGTGGTCATCCATCAGCTTGGCTTACAGGGCACCACTTGGGAGGACTTCATCTCTCATGAGTTTTTCACAGCTCCTCAGGGAACTTTAGAGGCTTTGCATGAGACCAGTGGAACTTCATATCAGCATGAGGTTCATGAGACATAAGACGCCACTATGCCGGTGTTTATCACTTACCAGAAGGGCACTAGGCAGTTGTTCGCAACAACAAAGCGATTATTATCTCCACCTGGGGTGGAAGGGGTCTCGCTTCCATCATCAGCACCACAGGTTTAGGGCAAAGGCAAGAGACTAATGCAGGATGAGGGTCCTTCAGGTGAGTGAGACTTTATTCTTATTGAAGATGATGATACAGATATGGGCCCCCAAAACAAAAATCTCAAAGAAATCATCCAAGAGCAGCAGGCAAACATCAAGGCCTTGTACCTCAACTTGGAGAGGGCTAACTGGATCATAAAATACTTGGAGCAAAGGAATAAGCAACTTGAAGATGAGCATGTGATCATGGAATTGCAAAACGTTTGGGAGAATCGCCAAGTTGCCCAAAGGAGGAGGGTGGAGTTCACTTCACTAGAGTAAGAGATCAATGTCGATCGGGAGTCTTGGCTCGAGAGAGTCCATATCCAATTAGAGAGATTGTTGGAGAAGGCCAAAAAGGAGAAAAAGTTGTTGTGACACATGGCTTTTCATTACGTGGCAAGGAACAAAGTTTGCGAGGCAAGAATAAGGAGTTTAAAGGCAAAATTGAAGAAGGCATAAAAGAGGAAAAAGGAGCATGATCGACTTTAGATATTGGTTGAGGCTTCCTCGGCCCAACATAGCTCTTGATAGAGAAGACTCAGCCCAAATTTCAAAAAATTTGGATCACGTTTTGCATTTTTGAAATTTTTTGGCACAAAAACATGAATTTCTGCCCTATACGCTATGCCACGTGGCGCCCACTTTTGCTAGGAGCCTCTAAATCACAAAAACTTAGAATTTTTGGATTTGGCATGAAAAAATATGCTTTCCTACCTATGGACAATAAATTTGAGCAGGTTTTGAGCCCTCAAAAAGGTCAAAAGCACTCAAAAAATGACCTTACTGCCCCTATTTTGACACACAGGAAGCAGTCTTGGGAGATTTGATTTTTGATAGGGGAAATGAAGGTCGAATTGAAAAATTCCACTTGAGTTGGAAAGAAGACAGGAAGGCCTTTCAAACAATAACACTTGGAGCTAATGTGGACACTGAGAAGGCATCCAAAAGTGGGTCCAAAGATTCACTATGCATAGAGAATCAGGCGCGGCACATAGGGGAAATTTTGCTAGTTTGACCAAGTATTGCTCTGTTTTTCGCCCAGGTTTGGCTAGTTTGGCTTTTTTACTTTCTTAATGTCAAATTGTGATGTAATTTCATGTACATTGATGGATCATGATGTAAATATGTCAAATTTTCACTTGGTAAGGTAGATTCATCAGTTAAAAAGTTGTTTGAAAATGAATGAATCAGCTCCCTTGTTTCTAGAGGCATGTTGTTCCACTGCCTGATTTGTAGTTCCTAGTTTAGAATCAGTTGAATCAGCTCCTAAACATGTGAGCTCGACTCCTAGAGGCTAGGATGAGCTATGTTTTGTCTATATTATGTGTTTTTTTAGTCATTAGCATGGTTGGACTCTTGAGAAGGCAAGGAGCTTCATTGTACACTCATATCAGCATTTTGGCTAACGAATTGAGACCAGGGTTTGCAGCACTCTTTGGTATCCCTGTGGCATTTGTTTTCGTACAGTTCTTCTTATGTATTTTTGAATTTTCTTATGTATTATTTATGTCATTTTCCCTCTTATTTCTTCTCATCTAAATCAAACAAGAGTGTAAGTAGAATGCATTGAAACTGCAGTGCTCTACTTGAAGTTTGCTTTAGTTTCTTGGTGTTTTCAACTGTTTGGAGAGGATCCATGGCTTCTCTTGCCCTCTTCAACTCCTCCTTTGTCTAAACCATCCATCTCATTTGATTTAGAGTGTCAAATATAGTTTCTTGTCTTGCCCCATCGAGCCCTCTGCAAGACTGAGCCTCATTCCCTACACCCAAAATTTGCTTTTCCATTGGAGCCCACAAAACAAAACATTTTATTCAATCAAACTCTTTTACATCTATACGTAGCCTAAGATCAGTAATCAAATTAGTCATCACAAGCCTTTAGTGATCATAATTAGCTGAGGGTTACCCAGAGAGAGCCCTCTCCCGACCTGGTAGGGCTAGCTACCAGGCTGAGCATGGTTTGATGTTGGCCCTGGATCCTACCTATTTAGCTTGAGGTAAATCTAGGCACTAGAAAAGGGGATATATCACAAAATCTATTTTCTGAAATTATAAATCTGTGCCTACGATGCTCTTGAGGATCGTCTAAAGGAAGAAGTACACCTCTGTTCGTATGCAAAAATCTATAGGTGGAGGATTAACTAGAGTGGAGATCAGAAATTTGTTCAAAAGTTTCAAGATCGATATCCTCAGTACTCTCTTAGCCCATATAACAATAAAATAGATCAAAAAGACATAAGAAGAAGTTGATACACCCCTGGTTGTGTTCTGTCTGACTTGTCGGAAGAAACATCTTCACAGGGAATGTGAATTTAATAGCATCAACCTATGTAATATCTGTGAGTTGGAGCATTTGATAGAGAAGTGTCCAGAGCTTCCTAGAATAAAGGCAGTACTCAGAGAATCAAGTGAAGAGGTGCAATCCTCTTACTTCATCGCACCAAGGAGGCCATGGCAACCAAAACCTCCAGGTATGTCTCAAGACTTTTCCTCTTTCAATTCGTGGAACAATGCATATAATAACCAATCATATCCATGGCAGTATTCTACCCCTCCTTCAGCTCAGTTCCTTTCACCCTGGAACCAATGGTCTCTATCTCCTCCTGTTCAATATCCTCAATCCAAACCATACCCTTGGAACCAGAACTAGAGAGGAAATGCCTAGAATTGAGCTTTTCCTACACCACGCATGCAGCAATAGATGCAGTTACCTCCTTTTCAAGCTCCTGCTCCTCCACCACCTGTGCGACCCCAACTACCTACGCAACCTAACCCAATACCCAAGCAATAAAGCAACTCATGGCATAGAAGCTCCTACAACCTTCCAGACCTACTTTATTACCCCCATAGAACTTAATGAAATACAATTGCGATCGAGCATGGTAATTAACCCCAATCACTCCCCTATCATTATAGAGGAGGACTATCAACCATCCAAAGGAGAAGTCAGAGGCTTTGAGGTGGCTACTATGCCTATAACAACTGATACAGAGGAAGTTGTTACATATGTAACAGCTAATTCGGGGAAGGCTGATACACTTGTAACATCATATTCAACTGTTGTCACGAAAGACCCCCTGTCCCCTTAGAGACTGGCCAGACCTAGGATGACTTCACAACCTAAATCTGATTTCCTTAGGGTGTTGCAAACTTTATGTATGAATTCCCTTACAGCAAGCCCTTAAAGAAGTACGCATCTATGCCAAGACAGTAAGAGATTTGTGCATCAAGAAGCCTGGGAGGAAGCCTAAAGACCCCGCCGCCATAAATGTGATGAGAGAGTTATCCGAATTAATGTTTTCTCAGCCTCTCCTTACTAAGTACCATGATCCAGGAAATCACACAGACACCATTTACATTAATGATAAACCCATAGCCAATGCATTGATTGATCTTGGGGCTGCCATTAATGTAATGACGAGAGATCTCTTTATTGCTCTCGGGCTACAAGGACAAAAGAACACTCCTACTGTGTTGGAATTGGGAGATAGTTACTATGTTAAACCTGAGGAGATGTTAGAAGATATAGTGATTATGATAGCTTCCCAGAGATACCCGACTGATTTCCTTATTCTACAGCCCAAATCCAATTTGTGGGGGCATCCTTTGATCTTAGGGAGCCCTTGGCTAGCCACTGCAGACACATTCATAGGCTGCAAGGTAGGATCCATGGTGATCTTAGATGGCCAGGAAACCTAGAACCTTAATATTTATTCCGCAAAACCACAAGTGGATGTGTACAACCCTTGTTGCGATGACTTTGAGCCTGAGTTAGATCTTTCCCTACCACTTCTAACTCTGGGGAAAGCCCATTATTTCAAAGACGAGATAGAAGATGATGTTATTAATGGTTTTATTAGTAATTCACATTCTATTGCTTTCATTAAAAATGCAAATGAGGAGGACGAGGTGGAAGATATAGATTTTGAACAAATGAGAACTACTCCAAATACTGCTAGCAGCCCAATTGAGATTCAATCTGGAAAATTTTTGAATGTTAATCCCAATTTGACTGCTAAATAGGATTAGTGGATGTTACGGCTGTTACAAAAGTATAAAAAGGAATTTCCATGGGATTATATGGATATGAAAGGGATGCACCCTAGCCTATGCACTCACCGTATTTATTTGAAGGATGGCTGAAAACCAGTCAGATAGCCACAACACCACATGAAACCTGCACTAAAGGAAGTGGTGAAAGAAGAACTACAGAAACTCCTATGTGCTAATTTTATTTATCCAATATTTGACAGTCAGTGGGTATCACTGCTTGTCATCATTCCAAAAAAGAATGGCAAGTGGAGAGTCGGTGTTCATTATAGAGAACTCAATAGGGCCAGTCAGAAGGACCATTTTCTGTTACCATTTATAGATCAGGTCCTTGATACTCTCTCCAGAAAGAAATACTTTTCATTTTTGGATGGATTTAGTGGCTACAATCAGATACACATTGCCCCTGAAGACCAAGATAAAATGACCTTTACTTGTCCTTGGGAAACCTACGAATACAGAGTGCTACCTTTTGGGCTATGTAATGTGTCAGCAACCTTTCAAAGGGTGATACTACAAATTTTTTTCTGATTTATTGAATGCCTGTTTGGAAATCTTCATGGATGATTTCACAACTTATGGAGATGCTTTTAAAACAACATTAGTCAATTTAGAAAAAGTGGTAGAGCGATGCGTACAAACTAATGTTGCCTTGACCACTAAGAAATGTCACATGATGATGACTGAAGGGATTGTACTTGGACATTACATTACTAGTGACGGAATCAAGGTAGACCCTGCAAAAATAGAGGTAATTCTAAGGATTCCAACCCGTATAACACAAAAAGAGGTGTGTAGTTTCTTGGGACATGCAAGTATTACAGAAGATTTATAGAAGCTTTTTCAATAATTGCATCGGCATTATTTTACTTGCTCATGAAGGATGTTGATTTCTTGTGGACAGGGAAGTGTGAGCAGGCCTTCTTAAAGTTGAAATGTTGTGTATCAGCAACTCTGTTGTTCCGAGGACCTGATTGGGAACTATCGTTTCACATAGCTATTGTTGTAGGTGTTGTTTTGGGCCAACTGGAGAATAAGAAACCTTATGCTATTTACTACATAAGTAAAAATCTAACTCCAGTTGAGCTCAAATACACGGTGACTGAGAAGGAGTTCTTATCATTCGTGCACACCATTAATAAATTTCAGTGTTACATCACCTGATATCAAGTATTTGTACACACTGACCATTCTACCATTCATTGTTTAATGAATAAGCCAATTACAAATGGTAGGATTGCATGACGGTTATTATTGTTAAAAGAATTTGAGATCACTATTGTAGATAAACCTAGAAAAGACAATGTAGTAGTTGACTTTCTTTCTAGGCTAACTATTGATGATAGTTGCACTCCTACTGAAGATCCTTTCCCTGATGAATATCGTTTTGCTATTTCTACTTACTCACCTTGGTATGCAGATATAGCCAATTATCTTGCTATAGGGAAGTTTCCCTAGTATTTATCCTCTAAGGAGAAGAAGAAAATCATACAAGAAAGTGCTACATATACCTGCATAGATGGGAACCTTTATCACACTGGACCTGATTTCCAGGTTAGACACTGTGTTAGAGAGGACGAGGTCTTTGATATCCTCAAAGCCTGTCGTGAGGAACCTTGCAGAGGATACTTCAGAGACAAATAGATAGGATACAAAGTCCTTTCAATAGGGTACTACTGGCTGACAATATTTCAGGATGCCAAGAAGTTTGTGAAGGGATGTTATAGTTGTCAAAGGATGGGCCAACCAATGTAATCAGATGAGATGTCATTATAGCCCCAGATCATCATAAAACCTTTTGAGAACTGGGCTCTAGATTTTGTAGGACCAATCAATCCTTCATCTAGAGAGAGATCCTACATGTTGGTCTGTACTGACAATGTCATGAAATGGGTTGAGGTGAAGGCACTAACCAAAGCCATGGAGCAGGTTGTCTCAGAATTTTTGTTTGAATACATATTTGTCTAGTTTGGCATACCTAGAGAGATAGTCATAGATGGAGGACTGCAGTTCACATCTCATAAGATCTGGGAGTTGGTTGAAAAAATAAAATCCATCATAGAATCACAACACCTTACCATCCATAGGCGAATGGCCAAGTAGAAAGCACTAATAAAGTCACTGAGGGAATCCTTACTAAGACAGTGGCTAGTCATCGAAGAAATTGGGCTAACACACTACCAGAAGTGTTATGGGCATATAGGACTACATGGAGGAACACCATTCAATTCTCACCATATGAACTTGTGTATGCCAAGAATCCTTTGTTCCCCATGGAATTTGAAATCAAAACACTAACGAAAACATTGCAGGTCAATTTGGATTTGGCTACAACACAAAGGCAGAGATTGAACGAGCTCAATGAATTGGAGGAGACACGGTTGGCTAGTATCCATCAAACAAAGATTATTCAGCAGCAGAGACCTAAGTGGCACAATAGATTTATAAAGAAAAAGAAGTTCCAGAAAGGAGATTGGGCTCTCTTCTATGACTCAAGGTTTAAAGACTTCAAGGGTAAGCTCTGCAATAGATGGCTAGGTCCTTATGAGGTAGATGCAATCTTTGACAATGAGACTGTAAATTTTGTAACCATTGACAGTGCGCGGACATCATTACTAGCAAACTGGCACCTCTTCAGTTGTATCACAAACTTACCTCGAAGGATTCATTTGTCAACATTGTCACAAATTCAGATCTACAGATTACGGGAAGAGGGGAAAGCCCCCCTATGTTGCAAAAATTTTAATTTTCCCAATAAGTGTAACAGCTGAAAACCACTTTGTGGTGGTTGTTACACCATTCAGAAAATGAAAAAAAATTATAATAATAATAATAATAATGATAACAACAATAATCTAGCTGTGAAAACCTTTCTCAGGTGCAGACAGACACTTTTGTAATAGTTGAAATCCACCTGGTATATCATGCGATAAGTGTTGTTACACGATATTTTGTCTTTATATTTTTGAAGAAATTAAATTAATATATATCAATTGTCTCGGCTATTATAGCCCACGAATTTTCAGGAATAAAACAAGATATTCTACTGTAACAAACAACAAAAACATCACCGTGAGCCTCGTCATTAGATTTAAGTTCACACGTCTCGCTGCCCGAGGATGATTCGATGTCGCGCCGCCGATTACTTCATTCCACATCACCCATGTACATCATCAAAAAGTTAATATTGAATTCATTTTATTTTGTAATAATGGCAACTTAACATGACTATTAATGACCGAGGACAACTGTCATAATTAAGTTGGGTGGGGGAATGAATCACATTGCGACATGACCATCACAAGATTTTTAATTATTTGAAAAATCCATCAATTAAGGCATGTGACCAACTCGTTATCATTATTTAATGTCGAATCAAACCAAAAAGGGTAAGGGTACCATTGACAAGACCTCCCCATGACTCACCATTAAGGAAAAATTCATTGAGCAGTATGAACCATGTGTGCCAAATCTTAATCCAAAATCTTCACCTGTGCCACCCTACCACCCTACCATTTACCCCTGTTGGAAGCACTGAATCCCCATTCAAAGTGTTTGGAGAGGAGAAAGATAGTAGTGTAGGTTGAAATAGCTAGAGTGTGTGTCAGAGTGAAGGATAAGCAGGTGAAATAGCACTAAATTGCCTAGGAAATGGGAGGAGCAACAATACAGCATGAGCTAGGGTCCACATAAGCCCTGGAAGATTGCCCTGAAGCATGCTAGGTTTTCAAAGATGTAGGTTGGTTTGAATTCTTCCAAATATTGGAAGGATCGAACAATTATGTGGCCATGGAATTTGCAAAGAACTTGGAAAGAAACCAGACAGAAGTCAGATGATTGAAATTGGAGGTCACAGAAGAAGTTATTGCCAGAGTAACAGGATTGCGAGCAAAAGGGAAGAGATGGTTTACTATGAAGGTTAATGACCCCTCACAGAAAGGGGATTTTCTTCAGGAAGGAGAGTCATTGGTTAAGAAAGGCAGGGGAAATGATAGGCTATCACTCCCCCAGCCATGGGCAGATGTTGCTCTGTTCCTCATTAAGTACATTACTTGTGAGAGAAGGGAAAAAATTGTGTTTAATTACCATTTCCCGTTGCTGAACCATCTCTGCCATCAACAACAGATCAACCTTCCTTATTTCTTGCTCAGCAATATTATACACATGGTTGCAACCATGAAAATGGTTGCACATCTAAAAACGTGTGTTACGAACCATGGCCTTATTAAACTTATTGTGTTGGATGCCTTCAGCTGATAAGGAAAGAATTGGGAAGAGTTCATGCGGAAAAGGCCCAAAACCACAAATAGAAGGCAAACAGAGATGCCTGGAGAAGCTCTAGAAGTGACAAAGGAGCAACCCCAGTCCTCGGCAATGAGGGTCAGCAAGAAGTCAGTTGATAAACCAATTGGTGACAGAAGGCTGAAAAAAGGAATAAGGGTTAGTGGGTTCCCAAAGTCCCTGTCGATGTCAAAAAAGGACAAAGAAGTAGTCTAGCAGAAGGATGATGAGCAAGCTCAGCCAGAAAAACCTCCTTCACCTAGTAAGAGCGAAACCAAGTATTTGCTGTCGAAAATTGAAATTTTAGAAAAACAAATTAAAGAATTGAGGGAACAACTAGCAATAGGAAAGGCAGAGCCAAGAGCCCAAGGGTAGGATAGTTTGGAAGAGGCTATGGACAGGGCAAAAAGGGGAGAAATCATGGGCACTCTGTGTGTAGCTTGTGCTAAGAAGTTGGTGGAAGAAAGATTGAAAGTCTGTCAGTAGATACTACCTCGAAGGGGATTCAAACTAAAAAATAGGAAGATGTTACATGAGAACCTGTCAAGGACATTGCTGATACACAAGAACCAGCAACCGAGACAACACAATCCACAGGGAGCGATCAAGTAATGGACACACAGGAGCCCTTGGCTGACACTATTGTTTCACCAGGAACAATAGTGGAGGAGGAAATCAGCCAAGAGGAGGAAGAGAAATATAATATCCATGAGCCGCTAGTCACTGCTACTGTTACACAAGAACCAACAACAAAGACCAAAGATGGTCCGAAGGAAAATGATGAACAGAAGCCTACAGATATTACTGCTGCCATTCAATAACCAACTATAAAATCAAAGTTGACCAGGAAAATAAAGAAACTGTGATAAAACCCACTGACGAAGCTGTTGTTAAACAAGAACAAATAGCTGACGTGGGACAATTTTTCCATCAGGAGGTTGCTAGACCTTTAATTGATGATGCATGCGAGGGAATGTCGGGTCCTATTGAAGGATGGAATTCTGCAAAATTGGTTTTATTGGAAAAACTGCAAAACTAGAAGCAGTTGGCACTCTCTCTGCAAGAGGGAGTGATTCCACTCAGGATGCATAAGAGAATGATGGATTCCCTGAGAGAAAAAAGGTTAAAAGAAGAATGGGAAAGAGAAGAAGAGGCATGAAGGCATAAAAAAATTATGAAGAAAAAGGATGAACAACTGCATCAGTTGCATCAGGAGGTCTCTGAACTGACGTTTGATAAGCCCAAACTCCATGACCTTGCTCTAAACCTACTAGCATGCAGATGGCCATCCCCGTCATACCTTGTGTTCCTACGGGAACATTACTACTTGTTCCAGTTAAGGGCAGTTTCTAAGAACAGGTCCTATATGGGTTTTTAACCCACACTTTTTTGGAAATTTTCCGTTCCTGTGATTTTGATTATCAGAATTTATTGTGCAAGCTGTTCTTGTACAATATGATGTGTGAACATGTGAGCATGAGGATGGTGGCAAGTGTCATTTATTTCATGGGAGACTTGAAGTTGCGAGCTTTCCTCTCGTTTATGAGGAATCAGATTTAGTGGAAACATTATGGGTCAGGACTAAACCAGGAATGGCTTACGAACTCTGACGAGAGTTCAAGCAGTTCCTAAGAAATTTGAAATCAGATATCAATCGGCCATTTAGAGAAGGAGAATCGTGAGGATCTGCCTCAACTTGTTTGCAAACATGAGGAGCCAAGTGCTAGTCGGATGTCTCAAGCACACTTGGTCCTGTAGTGCAAAATTGTAGGAAGGAGACCCCTTTGAGTAAAAGAACTTTGTGGATGCTATTACACAGGTGTCAGAATATGCTCAGATTGTGCTGACAATGGGGGCATTTTGGATTGGCCTCAGGTTCAAAATTCCTTTGATCTGGTTACCATTGGAGGAGTATCATCCCAATTATCGGTTATGTCATTATGAATAGGAACCTTGGCCACGTGAGTTATTGGTCGATCAAGGATTTAGAGCTCCAGGTGATGATAATGATGGTGCCTACAATTTCACATATTTCCACTGGGGGGACAATAGAAGAAACTGAGATTCTGCATGGGGACATGCAGTTGCTTCAGTTGGGGGGAGATGTTGGGTGTGTTTTTTTACCTATTTTTTGCACATTATTTCCCTTGTTTTGACCTTTATATCCTCTAAGCCTATGCCCTTATATAACCAAACTCTCTATTTTCTTACATTTTTAATCCAATTTACTATCATGTTACCTTGCTCTATTTTACCGAATCATACGAGGCTTTATTCCTTTTTGTGGCTTACTAGGAGAGCATTGAAGGAGTATTTTGGGAAGTTCATCTTTCTGGGGTGTTGGTTCACACAAATGAAGCTATGAAGCAGATAGGCAGCAAGGAATAACTGTAGGAAAGGGTAGAATGGTTCACTGTAATACTATGAGTGTTGTTATAGACCACTGTTATATACTAGGTGTTATTACTGGTTGCTTTTGTTACAGGTTGTTGTTACACATAGGATGATGTTACACCTCACATGGATCTGTCGTCATATCAACAGTGTTGTCCTCAGTTATGTTGCATCATCTCGAACCACCATTTTCTCAATGTTATTGCATTGAAGCTGAAAATGTGGGTACTATTCTACATAATAGTAGTCGGTAGTAGGATAGTTTATTTTTAAAGAAACAAGACTCAAGCAGTTGCAACCGATGTATATTTATTTAGTAATAAGTTGTAACTTCTTTATTTTTGATCAACATGAGAATCAAGAGATTCTCATGACTAATCTCCTTCCTAGTTTTCGAGTTGTAATAGTTATAAAAGACTCGACTTGTATGTATTAGTAGATGGCATTTAGAAGAGTACTGTTACTCTATTTCTGTAATCCTAAACTTATTCAATATCAATTGGAATGGTGATGTTGTTACTTTCCAACTAATTCGTTAATCACATTTTGTGTTCTTCCTATGCCCTGTTGAGGAGGAAGGGCCCTCCTCTTTTGCAGGGATTGGAGTTATTAGGTAGTGTACATTTTCGTTTAGTTCATTGAATTATGATTTCTCGTTGTTGTTGTACAAATCGTGGATTGCATTCGCTATTGTTTATATTTATCTTATGATGTTACATAGAGTTAATTAATAGAGTAATAGTAACTAGATGGAATAGATGCTACTTCTTGTGTGGTGCGCCTTTACTTCAATAGTTGTGAGTTGTCATTTAATTTTGCAGACTGATTTTGTATCTACATGCATTGTTTGATTCAACAATTTAGATCAGCGACATCCTTTACAATTTTTTAGCATTTTCTTATGCTTTGCTAGAGTGTATCGGCACAGATAGTGTGAACTCCATTGAAATAGCAAGACCTACCCTGGGTCGATAATTAATGTTGCAGTCTGAGTCAATTAAGATTGATTAAAACAACACTACAAGTTGGAACCTGCTGATCATTACTAGGTCTTTGAAGAATTTGTAATTGTGGATTTCTTTTGTATTGACCTTGATTTTGATTTTGAGGTCGAGTTACTATTTGTTGAACTGTTCTCGGTTGAGACTGTTGGGTCCCTATAATACTAGTGATTACCCCATTACTATTGTAGTTGTACCCCTTGTTAATATTGTTGTGCCCCTATTGTCCCCATATTGTTATTATTGTGCCCCATAGAATCCCTCTATTGTTATTTTTGTGGCTTTATATTATTATTGTTAGGTCGGTTGGGTTATATTCTGACTCCTTAGACTCTTATATATAGAAAGGAGGTTTTATCATTTGAATAATCCAAGAATTGTTCATTTATGTAATGCAAAGGAGGTTGCCCCCTCAAAGAGGCTGAATTCTAAGGTGTTAATCTATCTTTTCTATCTTTTCTTGAGCTGGTTTCATAACATTTGGTATCAGAGCTTTGGATTCTAAGGTTTCGCTGCTCCAAACAGGTCATCGTGTAATTTTCACTATAACCTTTTTTCTGTGATGTTTTAGAAGCTAAAAACAAAACCCATTTGAAAAGACATTGCACTAAATCTCAGGTCCGAATTTCAGAGCTCTTCGCACTATAGTTTCGGAGATATGAACTGAGGAAGTTGGTCCTTTTGCAGAATCCTGAATTACATCCAAAATAGGTGATCTGGGGAAAATCATCATAACTTTCTCTCTCAGCATCAGATCGAAATTTTATAAGAAGGTACAGAAAGATGATGGACTATAGTTTCTTGTATATATTGTTTAGGGCAAAGGTCAAAACGGGGACACTTAGAACGTCGTACAAGTTCGCTCTATTGAATTAGTTTATAATCAGGTCACTGTGAGAGATTTGGCATAACTTTTCATTGGAGATCCAATTGGGGTTAAACTGGTGGCATTGGAAAGAGGACACAGAGGGCTACTGCAGGTCGCAATTTCAGAACTGGATGATCCGAAATTGCAGAGATACATGAGAGGAAATATCGAGCTCCTACAAAGTGAAAAAAGGTGTGCATATTTTTTAAAATGTTTTCTTAAGCTTGGTTTGAAAAATTATTTTGAAGGAATTCAAAGGGCATAGTGAAGCATTATTATCAGTAATTGATGCCCCAAAGAAATAAAATGGAAACACCTAGTAGGCGACCTGAAAGCTCTAGCATGACACGTAAAGAAGAGGAAGAAATGCAACATGATATATCAAAATTACGAGACCAAGTGCAACAAGTTTCACTTGCACAAAAAGGAACAAAATCTAAGATGGATTGTTTAAAGAAAGGTGTAGAAGCTAAGATGAATGACGTGGAAGCTAAGATGGATGAATTGACGATAGATTTGAAGACAAACATGGAAGAATTGAAGATAAATCTGAATAAGTTGCTACAAGAAAGGGTCACTAAGGGTGAAAGGGTAGTAAAGGAAACTCATGATGAGAACAAAAGAAATGTTAATCATGATTCCATAGACTCTAATGTTGGATCGAAGACCCACCATATTCCAAAAATTGATATGAGTAGGTTTGATGGCAAGGATCCCGCAACATGGATATTACAGATGGAGCAATTTTTCGATCTCAATAATGTGCAAACACACACAAAAGGTATGTATGGAAACTTTATATTTGGAACCAAATTAGTTTGTATGGTATCAATGGCTTTGCTCTCATAAACAATTTATCACTTGGGCAATTTTTACGGAAGAATTGATAGCACATTATGAGGATACAAAAAGCAACACTTTTTTTAGCCAATTGTTAAGTCTCAAACAAAAGGGTTCAATAATGGAGCACATTGAGAAGTTCCAAAAATTGAACATAAGGGTAAAAGATATTCTAGAGGAGCATAGGATTGATGCATTCATAGGGTCTTTAAAGGATAATATCCAACATGATGTTCACCTTTGGGAACCTGATTCATTAGAGAAGGCATTCAGGTTAGCAAGAAAAATGGAAAGCAAAATTATGGCAACGAGGAA